>MU223628.1:1411996-1448662 GCA_018584345.1 Thuja plicata
TAAATTAATTTAGATGACTATTAAATGAAAAAATACCTAGAACAATCAGTGCCAACATTATGTGCTCCCTCTTTATGGACATCCAAGGAGGAATGTTATTGTTGATAACAAAAATAGGCCACACCGAGTAAGTAGTTCTCATCTCTCCAAATAGATTGACACTGTCTACTGCCAATGAAAGCTTGAGATTACGAGGTTCTTCTTTAAAGTGTGGCCATTTTCCCTCTATTTTCTTAAATGTCAAACCATCCGCAGGCATTTGCATAATGTCATCTTGTCTTCTATTGCGTGCATGGTAATCCATAAATTATGCCAAGCTATTGCACCTGAATAACCGTTGCAGACGTGGAATAATGGGAATAAATTGAAGAACCTTGCGAGGCACCTTTTTTGTTATTCAATTTGATCGATATCTACTAATATGACAAACAGGGCATTCTGTTGCAAATTCATGTTGTTTATGATATATAATATGATCATTCAGACATGCATGTATTGTTTGATAATCCATTCCAATATCTTTCATAATGGCAGATAATTCTCGGTATGAGAGAGGTAGAATGTTTGATGGTGGTAACAAACACTCACATATCAACCTACGACCAAAAATATAATTTGTTAATTTAAAGAATATTAATTGCTACACGATTCACCCAATGTTAATTGTAAGGGTCAAATTATGACTAAAATAATGAAAAAAGATGACATACCTTAACATACGTGTCATTGCTACGTTGGATAAACCATTCACAACCTTCAAGTTCACCAACAACAATACAAAGACAAGAAGAGTTGTTTGGGAGCCTTCATATAGGGGTGCGTGTGCCTTCTCAAGTATAGGTACATCAAGGTCTGTGCCAACATCATCATCATCATCATCATCATCTTGATCATCATGATCTTCTTCATCATCGTGGTCTTCTTCCATGGGAACATTACCTTCTACTTCTATATTCACACCTCCATGTTCCCTCATTTGGAAATCCACATTCTCTGGATTGTCATGGTCCATAACATGAAACCCAAGGTGGTTGACCTATATGAAAATGATGACCTTATATTAACCATGACCATGATATCATCATCAAATCATGTTGTATGTATTTTATAAATTATTAAAATACATACCAATGGACGAAATTCGTTTCCCCCTTCAATGCGACCATGCTGTTTACAATGTTCCTCAGCTGTTTTAATTAGATATCTTTGAGTCTTTAAGCCCTTACAAATTTTGCAAGGAAAATAAAATTTTCCATCACCTTTTCTTTTTAAGTTATACCATAGTCTAGCAATTGTCTCCCTATTTTTTTGTGCGTTGATATCGTCAGACATGGTTTTTCTTGACGTTCCAAGAAGAGCAATGCTTGGAACGTATAGGCCCGATCTGAAAAAAATTAGCAAATAAAAACTAACATGCAAAATGTTAAATTGAATGACATTTTATTATAGAGATAAATGTGTTGTCTAGATTACTACATTTCAAAATTAGTGAAGGAATAGTAAGAACGAAAGAAAAAAATGCATCCAAGAGTCTTGAGAAAAAAATGCATTCAATGCTTATCCACTGTCACAGTGGTATAAAGTGATAAAAAATAATGATTCATATGGTTTATGATAAGTCACAAAGACACTCTTATAATAGTCATCAAGAGATAATAGAGGTCATGCATACATTATTGCAAAGCACAATGACAAAGATGCAAGCATTAATAGATTTTCATGAATCATTCCATATAATCATTCCACATAACTTTGTTGTGAGCAATAAAACCCAAAAGACTCCCTAATTCATCCTTGTATCTAGATAATGGTAAATGCATGATCAATAGTTTATGGCATATCGTAGCATATCATAAAATAATGTATGTAAAGTATGAGGCTAGCCAAAAGAATAAAATATGTTGGGGGTAATTAGGACAAATTATATAATTAGTTATATAAAGGTTCTTTATTCATTTATTCTTTGAACATAGGAGTGCAATTTAGATTGAGTTTTATTCAACATGTGTTGTCTCATTCATTATAATATGGACACTTGTCAAGCTCTCTTTTGTTCTTCTTGTAGTATTTCTTTATTTTTGAGCACACAAGACAACAAAGTGGGGCGAGTTGAATAAATTGTATGATAAAACCTTAAATTTTTTACTACTTCGTATGTCAAAATATTTACTTCATGAATTAGCAACAATGTAACAATGATTAACACACTGTCACATTAATTAGGCTAGTACAATCGTATTAAAACTAAGAATTCTATCACCATTTGCAACTAATCAACCAGTCTTTGAGATGCCTATCAATTAGAGTCATAGTTGTTGTTAAGTTGAGAATATAAAACTTGAAGGGAAGTAATTTGCAAAAAATATGAGAATATTCCCCAAGTTGTAAGAGGAAATTCTAAAATTCTTAGAAATGTAGAACATTCTAGTTTCTTCTTAAAACCCGTTACACTATCAAAAACCTAGTTCAGTTCTCAATCATCTCTAACTTTTCAAAAAAATAAATCATGAAATGAAACTTTTGATATATATTATCTTCTAAGATCTGTGAGCACAACTTCCAAACCACATAAAGATATCTTTTGACTGGTGGTTGAGTGGTGTTGCAAACCAGTGTTGGAGATTGATGAACTTGGTTCAAGATCGTCCTTGGAGGGCTACTTCATCATTTCCTTCTCTTGTTCTCTCTTCCTTTCTCATTCTTGCAAGTTGTAATCATAAATGTACTTGATCAAGCATTGTAACAGTTTGAACTAGTTTGAGGTTTGCACTTTAGAACTTCGCATATTTCATGTGAATGAGTTTAATGTTTCAAAAAAATATATTATATGATATTTTATGTTTGTTTAGCTTATGATAGTTTATGTTTGTTTAGCTCTCATCCTTGAAGGCTCCTTAGCGGGGAATTACATAATAAAATGACAAATAACGGGTGGGAGAAGCTTTAGGAAGGTTTACTTCTGATTTTAATTTTTGCAACCGATAAACTATTTGAAAGAATGAAAATTGTAAAAACCAACAGTAGAGTGGGCTACTATACATTAGTAGTCATCATCATCTAACTCTACTATGGTAGCTTATCTGATATATAATGCTTCTCATCATAAGCAGGTTTTTTTTGCTTTCTAAGATTTATTTTCATCCTTTGAAATCACACTTTGTGTGTGTCTCCAAAAATCGTAATGTGTTTAATTAGTAACGGGTAATTACAAATTAAGAATGTAGCATTCAATATTATGAAACTCAATTTTTATACCCATCGTCATCTGCCTATGTGCTAGAATACATCAATCAATCAAAGACGATCAATTCTCAGCTTTAATTCTAAATCGACAACAAATTAATACAAACATTTTCAATTCTTTACGCAATGATAAAAAGTATTCTCAGCTTTTACTGAAATTAATCTTGATTCTTTTAGACCTCTATAGATATTTCAAAGTTTACACATCTCTCTCATTTACTTTTTTAGGGACTTAATGTGGTCCTCATATAGAAAATGATCATAAGGCTAGCTTGTGGTTGCTTGCATTCTCTGTGCATCTCAAAAGTTTGATATGTAATATCCTTTTTTGATCGATAAATTGTGAGGTAATGGCCCTCTCCCATTGAAGAATTCAAATAAAAAAGGAGAGCTTTAGACCCAAAGATTGGAGAGCGCTACCTATAGCTCTAGTATCCATGCACATGTACCTGAGACATATACGGTACAAAGAAGTAATGAAGCAGACTGACGGTCCACTTAGATGGGCATCATGGGTCAAAGATGTCAATCCACACTATTACAACTGTTACAAACTGAATATATTCATCTACAAAGTGGTAGTGTTGCAATTGCAAATCACTGAAAAAGGAATTCCATGTCTGAGTTGGCTCATGTTCCTTTTCATGTTGTGTGCTGAGTGTTGCCACTAGTGGGACATTGAGATGGACAACTTCAATGATAAAAGATTTATCTTCTGTATGTTACTGAAATTGTTGACAAAGAAATATGCCTCTAGTTGCCACACCTAGTTGTTCACTGCTGTAGCATAGATCTTGCCTTCAAATGTTAGGATCTCTAGATTGACTTGTACTCTGAAAGGGCTTTGGCATTGTGGGAACATGCATGTTGGTAAAACACTATGGCATAGGTCCAAGTTGGCAAATGAGTTTGTGGAACTATTTAAAGAGCTCTTGGTGTTGTGCTATGAGAGTGTTAATGATCATGTTTGGAATGTCTATAGACACCTTTGGTATTTGCTTCTCTGCATCAGCTATTTTACTCTTGTTGCATCATTTTTTCAGATGATAGGAAGTTGAACTGAGTGCACAACCTTGCTTTTGTTGTTGTGCATGTATTTGTACAATCATGTGCTAAACACTGCTTTGATACCAGTGATCCAGATCGCAAGAGGTCCGGAGTGTAATCCTATTTTAATATCAGACAAGATTAGAGATTATGCATAGGAAAACAAGATTCAAAATTATCCAATACATAATTGATTTCGGCAGAAGAGTTTTAGAAATAATACGCTTCATCTATTCACAATAAGAATGAATATGATACAATGGATGTTACAGATAGCAAGACCTAGACTATTCTTCAATTCATCTTTCAACATGAAGGATTGAATATCTATAAAATAGAATGAAAAGATCAAATGGTTCACATCATGGTTGGCATTCTGATCCCACAATCCTTAGGAGAAAACTGCATAGATGCTGAGTGCATAACACTATTGATTGTGTGGTGACTGTCAGATTAAGTGTGAAGAGAGGCTAAGTCATCTGTTATCGCACATGATGACACTAAGGTTGTGCACTAGGACAAATTTCTGAATAGATTTATGTACTGATGCAGAGTTCTGCTGAAGCTTGTGTTTTGTCATAGAGGATTATAGATGTTCGCATAAGTTTTCTTGAGGCTTGCACAACTGTGCTTTGATCACCATGTATCTCCATGGTTTAGTGGCTAAGGCCATATGTGGAGAGTGGAGACTTGGTCTGTTGAACCAGTCCTCCTAGGGCATTGCGCGGCTTCCATCTCCCAGCTTTTTGATGATCCAAACCCGCATGATCACAAAGAGCATCGCGCGGCTAGAAGATACCCATGGTGGAGATGCGGGTTATTCCTGATAGTTTAGATAACCCTGGTATCGGGCCTACCTAAATCTATCAGTTTCTCAGTCCCAAACCTTTGCACCAATGCATGCCAATCCACTGTTACTTCAAAATTTGCAGGAAATGGTTTCAATTTTATTGATTACATCCAAAAATTACATCTAAATCCAACGATGAGAGGTTTTAATGGAGAGTAATTCATGACATACCTCTCGTTCAAGTCTTAAACCTGTTCCAGCTTCTAGCTATTCCGCCTTCGCGCGTGCTGCAATTATCTAATAATGAAATGAGGTTTGAAACCTTTTTTTTTTACTTTAAGTTATGCCCATGTTGGTCGAAATTTCGACCAGCACGGTGTTCGTCGAACTTTCGACCAATACGGGCAGGTATTAAAAAAAACAAAAGTTTTCCTTTTATAATCCGACCAACCTAAACCTTTTTATTTGATGGTCGAATTGTTTAGTCAAAAAATAAGGTCAAATGTACTAGTGACTTGTTCAAAGTGTTAACTTCAAGATCTGATAAACTCACCTGTACAAATTCCTTTCATACAACATCTTCATCTGTTAAGGCTTGGATAGTACTGCATACAACATAAGAAAACACAAACCAAAATATCACTTTTATTGAATCAAAAATATTTAAAAGGAAAGAAATGGACTATGTAAAACAAAACTGATACATTATCTTGTCAATTGATAAATCATTAACTAAAAATTGAAGATGCAAACTGAATATTCCAAAGGAAAGAATTTTAAATTGAGATCTGTAGGGCAATTAATTTTAGTTAACTATAAGAACCATATAGAATAAAATTTACCGAGTGTAATACTAACATATAAAAATAAGCATGAGTTTTATTAATCAAGAATGTCCAAATAAATTCCTTTCCTGCAAGATACTTATGGATGGATTAGCTTAGATTTTTTTTAATGAGAATGAGAGTATATCAAATAATAATAATATAGAATTTATTAATCCCTCTTTACAAAGACAAATGAATCAGATCTTTATGCGGCCTCAGAAAACTTCTCCATAAAGTAACCTAAAATACTTCAAATGGACACTTCCACAACATGTAACCTTAAATATGTTGTTAAGTCTATCCCGTTAGCTATTTTGTACCTCGGGTCAGCACCCTCTTGCTGCTACTAATATCAAAAACATATAACCTTAAATTTTTTATTTTAAACATGGAAAACTTGAGATTCCATACCTTATTTTTGTAGCGGATCAATTAAGTGTGCAGATCTTAGTGTAGCTTAGTTTCCCAAATAGACAATTACTGAAAACAAAACCTTAACATATACACAGAATTCTATAAAAAGTATGTTAAATAAAACCCCAAATAAAGGTGCAAGAACAATAATGGACCTAAAAAACTAGCTAAAGTTGTTAAATAAAACCCCAAATGGAGGCGTGAAAATAGTAATGGACCCCAAAAAAACATGCTGAAAGTCGGACATATTTGAGTAAAGTTGTTGCCTCAATCAGCCTTGTAGCCATCCATATATTCAACATCCTGCTCATCCATTCATGGCTATTTTTATTGGGATGAGAAGGTCTTCCACATAGTAAAATTCCCCTGTAGGGACCGAAGTTGGCACTTGCCACCCTTGGACGAAGAACCTTTTTTACATGCTTCGAGAGCTTTCGATTTGGAAAATACAGAAAAGTGATCATTTCATGAGCTGCTATAATAAATACACCATGTGCCATGTTATCGTTGATAATGCTATGTGCACAAGCAAAGATAAAGGTTGCCCAAGTCAAAATACGAAGCGCTAAAGTACTCAAGAATTAAATATATTTGGTAGAGTGCCAAAATTTCGCAGGGTTTTGTGACGAGTTGATAAGTTTTTTTTAGGTAAGACATAATTTGGCATCTAATATGACGATTCCGGTGATTTCTCAACTACAATACCTTTTTCGACAATCACAAAGTGAGACTTAATGTTTCAGGTGAAATTCCCATTTAGAATAGTTTGTTGGATAATTATTATAATATTTATTAATTATATGAATTATTTTATTTTATTAATATATTACTAATATTTTTTTATTATTATAGTGTTATTATTATTATTTTATTATACTATTATATTTTTATTATAATATTATCATCTTATTCTATTTTTTATTTTATTTTATTATTTTTATATTATAATAAAGCTTTTTGTTTTTATGTACATGATCTTTCAATTTTCATGATGTTATTATAGAAAAGTCTCTTAACATAATTAATTCTATTTAAATTGAGTGGGGAAAGAAACCATTTAGTTCTCCTTACTTTTTCTAATAAGTGTCTTTTTTGAAAGCATTTAGTTCTCCTTACTTTTTCTAATAAGTGTCTTTTTTTAAAAGTATTTAGTTCTCCTTACTTTTTCTGAAGTAGTTGTCTTACTAGTGATTTTTGTTTGTTGAGTTTTGAAAAAAAATATTCCTCTTTCTTCTTTTAATTTTATTTTTTCTTGTCTATTGTGTTCTTCCTCATTTAACACTTGAAAGCGATAAATTATAAATTTGTGGTCTACAATGTTTTGTTTGTGAATTGTTTTGTAAATAGTCACTTACCTATATAATTGAAATTTGAAGATAGGAATTTGTTATGATTCCTCCTTACAAGCAAATTTAACCTCTTCTGTACAATTAAAACTTCAAATGGCCATTATTTTGAGCAAGGCCATTATTATGGCTAGCCTCCCATTCCTTACAAACTACATCACTAACCTCTTATTCTTATTTGAATAGTTTGTCTCCACACAAGCTCTCTTTGATCTTGAAGCCATGACAATTATGGAATAATAAGTACAAGAAAGCATATAATCCATTACATAAAAAGAATAGTTGCTATTACCGAGTCTTGCCAATTTAATAATATAGAGAAAAAATTTCACAATAAGAAAATAAAGAAGTATATTTTAAGGTTCCAACACTTGTGTTTATGAGAATCTCTAACCAGATGGTTGTGCTTATACTAAAGGATGTAGATGCCCCACCCCTCTCTAGATTTCAACTTATGGCTCTAGGATATAAACACATGGTCTTAGTAGTCAAGCCCATTTAGGAGTACAACTCAAGCGAGTCTTAGGAAAACATAGGAATGATTATAGAACAAGCAGGTTCTAATAGAACATGTGCAAGACCTTTAAAAAACTATTTCTAGTCAAGGAATTCTCTTTACTCCTACCACTCAAATTCAAAACATATTCTATTCACTTAGCGATCTAAGGGAGGGATAATCAAAGGCCATCTTAGAAATAAGTTTTTATAGCTTCATTATCCTCTTGTATAAGTTTGGTGATTTTATAAACCTCAAGAATGTCCACATCATCCCTACTCTAATTTTTATGCATACTCCAAGAGGTCAACATGGATAGCCTTTACAAACAGGTCTAATTCCTTGATGGAGTCCCCTAATTTATAATACTCCAAAGAACTAAAAATGGGCTAGAATCCTCTTTCTATATACTTAGCCAAAACATGTAAGTATTGATCCTTTGTTAAATTATGACAACCATGTTTGAAAAATTAATCTAGGGAAAGGAAATCCCAATAGATCTGACAATAAGATACATTTCACTAATCATCCAGTTTACTTCCCCAATTCCCATGACCTCCTCATAATTGTTTGTCTAGTGTTTAAGCCCTTTCCAAACTAGAAGCTATATTTTCTATTTCCCCTTATAGCATAATTATATGCTCCCGTGTTTCATTGTTCACCAATAGGATTGGCAGTTGTATTCCATTTTCTTGATGGTGTGCGCATCTAAACAACTTGTTGTTTAACCTTATCATTCCTTTTATGCAATGATTCTCTTTGAAATCACTTTAGGGGATATGATAGCAATGTGGGGTAACCATTCAGTGATAGCTTTAAATATTAGCACATTGTAACTAATTCACCAACACTAATCTAGAATTACATTTTTCAAGCCTTCAATTTTTGAAATATTATTCTTTACTTTTTACTATGCCCCACACTTCAATAGGATTTACTTCATAAAATATTTTTTCCCTTCTTACTTTTTCTTGCATGGTTTTCTATATAGGTTACTATGTAAGTCTTCTTATTGTGATATTCAAACTATTTTGTGTGGCTTGTAATGAAGAGAAGGATAGTAGGTGACTAACTCATGAAGATATTTATTTTCTACTCAAGTAGAAAGAATCACCACCTTTAACTGAGTGTAAGTGTGTAGAGGTTTCACCCATTTGGTAGAAGTAGCCCTATCTTTATTTTTAGATGAAAATTATTTGAGAATACTAATATTGTTTGCTCTTATTTTGGAAATATGATTTGTTCGGTATCTAATGAAGAAATTACTACATAGCGTAAGTTCAGAATAGAAGTTGTGATCTAAATAGGGATGCGAGACCGTCTACATCTCTTGTAGTTTTAAATTTTGTTCTCATTTGGCATAAGTTAAAAAATACAAATGAAATATTTAGTAGGTTAGATTATAATGAAGTTTGGATGAAATGTTCAAATGGACTCCTATCCCTATAAAATTTTGATTGCTTGGAACATCACTCCACATCGAAGGAATAATTTCAATATTGACAAATGTATGCACATATTTAATGTAAATCTAAAGAATGATAGATTATATTGATGTTGAACGTAAATTGAACTTACAAAGTAGCACATGTAAAGTGAAATAATATCTAAAGACTTTTCTTGTTGGTTCCAATAAATGACTATGTGAAATCATCATTTAAAAGGATTTCATGGTATGAGTAATATTAAGAATAGACCGATCAAAAAAATATTAAGAATATGCTAATTAGAGAGGGAAATCCTCTTTGTGAAAGGTTGAACGTTTAAACATCAAGCCTTCTAAGATAATGTTGGACAATTGATTCATTGTTAGGTCACCGAGCTTTATGAAAAACTAAAGTGAGATGGGTATGCCTTCATATTCTTCAAATTTAAAACATTTATTTTGAACTTATTAGGTACTCATTTTTAGCCCCATTTTAGTATATATGGATTCCCACATTGATTTCACGTCCTTCTAGCACTTATGTATCCTTCAAATCAACAATATTTGTTCAAAACTCATGGTTTTATCTAACTTCTATGCATGATTTCTCATTTTTCATCCAATCCTATAATTTATTTTCCACCTAGGACATATGCATTCATTTTTAGATTTTGAGATTGGCCCTAATCTCCTGGCTAGCTATAATATTTACCACCACTCCTTATCACTCTCCCTGACATATCAATAAATTTTGAGGTGATTTTACATGAACTAGGCCAAATTTGGGGGACTAGGTCAAATTTGGTAGGACTAGGTTGGCCAAATCGACCTTGTCCTGAGTTTTTGAGCTCAAAATTAACCTGGAGCCTGATGGCGGGGTTTTCTTCCAAGGTTTGAAATTATAGTCAGCCTTAAGAAAATATGAGCCCCAAAATGTGTATAAAAGAAGACCTCTTCCTCTCATTTTCATATCTACATCTATATTATCCATTATTGTGCAAGCTGCGTCATACACATCTATAAGAAATTCATTGTGCATTAAATAGAACCAAGTGCAAACAAGAATCCATTAGTGAAGGCATCCATCATTAATCATTAAATCCAATCAAGCATCCAAGTACAAGGAAGCCATCAAGAGCCATCAATATTTTCCAATCTTCATTCCATCATGCACTCAAGGAATTTACTTCTATAGATCTAGATTATTTCCATTGGAGGTTAAAAAAAGGAGTTTGCAATCAAGGGAGGAGATCTACATTCATCTCTCAAGTCTTCTTCTTCTTCTCTTTCTTCCTTAATACAACATCATGTCAAACTACAACATCTATCATTCAAGGGTTTGGTTTAAATATTTCCTATTGAATTTTTGTGGACTCCAAGCTATTGCATCAACACTTGTGCTCACCTCCAAAGAGGCATTTGCATCATTGAGGTATAAGGTGATTTATGTTTTGGATGTAGATTCCATTTCATCTTTCCTTATGTAATTTTAATATCATCTCAATTTTAATTCCCATACAGGGGTTTGACCAAGGTAAACCTCTTTTCACAACCATTTCCCCCTTCTTTTTTGTGTGCAGGAACAGTTTCAGGAGTTGGAGATCTGGGTTCAACAGTCTCAAAACCAGTTGGAGACCCTCTAAAATTTTCATCAGATTTGGACCTACAAGGATGAAGTTAAATTTCACCACCTTTTCCAAGACAAGGTCGACTAATCCTGCACTTTTTGGCTGAAAATTGCATGGTGGACAACTAGAGACATTAGAGTCCCAAAATTTGGAGTTACATCTGCTTCTAGCACTCTGATGATAGTCAAATTCAGATCTAAGAGTTCAATCTTCCTCTTCTTTCTTCAAGGTGAGTTCATTCCTCCTATTTTCCTCTAGCACCTACTTCATAGATCAAATTTTCTATCATCATTTTCTATAAGAAACAAAAATCCCCCCTTTTACATAGATCTTGCATTAGCACCCTTCATCTCTTGGTTGTGCTAATCAAATTCGTTTAAGGGTGGGTTTGTATTCTAATGCATAATATTATTTGGTAAGTGATCTATATCCTAGCATTTCTCACCATTTTATATTATACATTTTGGTGAGCCCAATTTATAATATTTCCTTCTTTTGATTTTGGTGGTTAGATCTTCCTTGTCTAAATCTCCTTTGTATGCATTTCATTAATCAATATTTACATTGTATGTATCAAGATCTTCTTTTCATGCATCAAATTGTTACTTTTTTAGCCATTTAAAGATCCATGGAATTTTTGCATTTTATTTTCATGTTTACATGTTTCAAACAATAAAAAATACAAAAATGTTTTATTTCATGCACTAAATAGTAATCATTGCAATTCACATAGATTATTTAATTTCTTGTTTATGCACTTGCATGAAAAAATAAACATATAATTTCCTACAATTTTGCACATATCATCATAAATATTTTCTATAAATTAATTTCATTTTGTTCTCCTAAGGAACCTCCTTCTCACAAGGACATATTAAGGCAAGACAATAATCCTTTTCTTAATGATCTCCCTATTTGGGATGAGCTATTACACGATAATGTTGATTATTCTTTGAATATGCATCCCCCCATGAGGATGCCTTAGTGAAGGACAATGATGTTCATCCCATTAAGGACACTTTACCTTTTATTCATTTGAATGATTTCCCATCTACCAATGAAGAATTAATGCGTGATGATCCTTTTCCTATGACAAACCTATTTTATGATGATGTTTTAGAACAAGAGGAGGACATTATAATTTTTTTTTCTCAATATCACCTTACCTTCATTTGACACTCCTTCTAGAGATGAAGCATTAAAGGAAGTTCCAAATACCTATTCTAAGGACATCTTGGAAAAAGAGGATAATATCATTACTAATTTCCATAATGCTCTCTTTTATAGTGATGAACCCATGAACAATAAAGAGCTTGATCAAGTCAATGTTGTGGATGTTTGGAGTAATTAAAAACCTAAAGTAGTTGTTCATGTTCAACCTATGGTATCCAATAAGCCTTTGATAATTGTCAAAGGATACACCATATCAAATTCATTCCAAACACCTAAAAAACCTATGGTTACTGTTAAGGGTTATTCTCAACATTCTTCTCAAACTTTCACTACACCTGTGATTACAGTTAAAGGATATAACTAATGAAATTATTTTCAAACTTTGAATAAGACAATTATAACTATGAAAGGAAAATCTAAGATTCGTTTGGAGTTTCTTAAGGATTATCATGCAGTGGTTCACACCTATCGCACAAGAAATAATCCTCAACCTACTAATTTGGTTGTTCCTACTTCTCTCCCACCTTCTCAACCCGTGCTTCCTCCTCCACCCCTTCTTCCACAAAATCTTGGAAAGGAGTATGAATTAATAGAACAAATCTGTAATACTCCCGCCAAGATATCTCTTTGGGATCTTCTTCAAATCTCACCTACTTATCGTGAAGCATTACAACAAGCATTGTGAAATGTGACTCTTCCACCTCCTAGGCAAGACAATATCACTTCCATCTTGGAATGCATGAATGTGACTATAAAAAAACCTCAAATTGTGTTTACTCAAGATGATTTACCTTCTAAATAAGTCAAATATTGACATGATGCTCTTATGGTTGTTGTCCTTATCAATGGTAATATAATTAGAAGAAATTTAATTAATAATGGATCAGGACTTAATGTTTATAGCATTGACATGTTGCATGGAATTAAAGATGATGTTTCATTAATCAAACCTGATGGTGCAACTATTCATGGTTTTGACAATATCCCTGAACAATGTTTGGGTGTTATCACATTGCCTATTAAGGTAGGTTAAGTTATTCTAAACTCCTATTCATGTGATGTTTGGGCCCCTTAGCTATAATATTCTCTTAGGGTGACCTTGGTTACATTCCATGCATTTTGTTCCTTCAACTCTTCATCTTAAAGTCAAGTTTATATACAATAATATCATGTATACACTTCTTGCAGATGATAGATCGAATAATTATTTGCATACCAAATAAAACAATAAACTCGTGTCTATTGAAGAAAAACAAGATCCCAAACCTAAGGATGATTCTTCTCCTACTAGTATCCTTTTGGATGATGATTGGGGATCTTTAGATTTCACACCAACTTATGTTGGAGAATACAAATTCCCAACATTTGAACTTAAACAAATTAAACCTGACAAGGAATCCAAAAAAAACAACTCCTCTTTCTGATGAGCTTAGTGTATAGTCAGAAAATGGAAGCACTTCCATTTTGGATTGGTTTAGCCCTCTGAGTAAGTGGTTTGGGGTCATGTCAAGCAACTTGAATGGGTCTCTGACTTGGATCTAACTTTTACCCCTGTTCTACCCCCTTTTCCACTTCTCTCTGACCTATTTTTGGCATCCTAAACTACAGACCTGAGATTCTTGACCTCAGGGTCGAGGTCGACCTTCTGGGTCAAGTTTGAGCTCGGCCCTGACCTAGGTCAAGGTTGACCTCAACCCTGACCTAGGTCAAGGTTGACCACAACCCTAACCTAGGTCAGAGTCAACCTCGACCCTGATGCAGGGTCCAGGTTTCATGTTTCCAGGGTTTCTGAATGTCGAGCTTTAGAAAGATTTAATTCCCGCTTCCTAGTCGGTTGTTTCGGCCTTCGAGGCAGTGAATCTTGAAATTATATTTAATTTAGGTCCACTTCTAGGGGTATAGGTCTAATTGGAATTTAATTCTCCCATGTAGGCCTCTCTAGAAGATTGTGTCCTAGATTCATATATAAGGAAGCCTTCTCCTCTCATTTTGTCTAACCATAAAAAGACGCAAGAAGAAATTTCATCCATCCAAACTCTATCCATGATCTATTGAAGCAAGCATCTACTCTCAAGAATTCAAGCATTCAAAGACATTCAAGCATTCAATTCATCAAGGAGATCCATTGGTAGCCATTGAAGGATTCAAGCTCTATGGAGCCCTCTTGTTGAAGATTTCTCCATCCACATCCATGCAAGCCTCTTCTTATTCCAAGATCCAATCAAGATTGGTGTTGAAGATCTATAAGAAATTGATTTGAGACATCCTACATCCTACATTCTACATTCTACATTCATTTGGTGCATATATACTTGTGGATCCAAGGATTTGAATCCTCCACAAGGGTTTCTATACAAGCAAGGTGAATTTGTTTATTTATGCAATTTCAATTATACTTTAAGGCTAATTCCAAAACTGGGGTTTGACCAAGGCAAACCCCTCCCCCCCAAAAAAACCATTTTTCTTGTAGATACAGGTATAGGACAATGAATTTCAGATCAGATTTGGATACCCTTTTCGGCCAACTTTTGGAATCCGTGAATAGAATTTCTGTCAGAGTAGTGCAGGTCAAGGTTGAACATTTTGGGGCATAATTATGCCCTGCCAAAGAGGTTAAGGTCAAACTGACTCAGAAATGGATAAGATTTCTGGGTTTTGTCCATCTCTGTGTTTCTATTCCAGATCCAGTTGTAACATTTCCCAAAACCTGACACATACATCAGAAAATAGGCTTTTCCAGATCTGCTATATTTTGAGGTTATTAATTGTCTTCAATTCATTTCAATTAGGGTATCAATCAATTCCATTATATACTCTTCATCCATTATTTAGGATTGTAAGGATTTCTTCTTCCTTCTTATTTCCGATTAATTGATGCATTTGTGCATTAACCATTTTCTAATGGTTGATCAAAGTGGAGCTTTCCTTTGTGAAATTTGGGGCTAAGAGGATAATCTTACCTTCTCCACTATCTCAACAATACAATTTATCCAATAATAATAACAATACATTCAATTGCTACCCCACATCATTATTCATATCTTACACTCTAATGAACACCCCATTTTTATATATTACACTTAGTATACATTTTGTTGTTTCTTTCACTCCTAATGAATCTTTAGAAACTATCAAACATTATTGTTATTACATAGTTACTTACGAGGCTCCATTAACATTTTCTGATATGGCTTCTTGTTATGGCCTTAGTTATCATTTATTAGAGAAACATGGATTTAATGGAAATGAATGTGAAAAAAATGAACAAGGAATTTAAGTTCCCTTAGGAAATGAGGGGCATGCACATTCTTATGATTATGATTTAATCCTTAGAATCAGCCACAAACAATTACTCTTAATTTTAACATTATTGTGAATCCTCGTCTCATGGATATTGATCAAAAACCTTCTTTTGACACCTTTAATAACGATGATGCTTTAATTCCTAATGACAACACAAGATCCTTCAAGGGACGTACTGTGTCATTGATTCAACATGATCCTAAAAAAAATTCAAATAACAATCCCAAATATGGTCTAGGATGTGCACAACAAAGCATTGAGAATAATGATAAACATATTGAAGAATTTGGTTTCGGTATCCTCCTCTATCCACGTCTTATTCTTTATTATGTAACACTTCTTCTATATCTACCTTTAATCAAGAAGTCATTTTTCCTAGCCTTCTCATGCTAAGGTGATTACTCGACCTAAACGAAAAAAGAAACATAGTCAAAATCTTATGAATCTTCCTTTATGCATGTATCACCGATATCATGATCACTCTACTAAAGAATGTCAAGCCTTACATTAAAAAATTCAACAACTAATTCATAATGATGATATTCACATATCATGTCACAATGAGTTATTTTTCAATCCTTATTTCTTTGAATAACATTTAGGCCCCTATTATATTGCTCCACACTATGTAACATTGTTAGCCTATCTTTTGAGGGCTCATTGTAATGCAAGGTGTGATCATACTTTGTGAGTAGCATGATAGGTCCTCTTTCTCCTTATCCTTGTCTTCACACTTTGGGGGAAAGGGTATTATATAAATCTCTCTTGTCCTCTCTAAGGATCCACTTTTCCCTTGGTTAAGCAATAGTTGACTATTATGTGATATCCAATCTTACATAGATATGTTGGTTTACATTAAGGATTCTCTTCTATACAAGAGATATGCATCCTTGATTATAACACCTTCATTTTTGTAATTGGGTTTTTATGGTAGACAAATCCATTACCTTGGAGACTAAAAGTGTGACATCCTTAAAGAATCCCTTTTCCTAGGAATAAGGAAGGTATGTATTCTCCCCTTCTTATTCATGATCCCTTTTCAACATCCTTCAAAAGGATCCCTTTTACATTCTTGTATGGAATCTATTTTCATTCAATCCCTTCCTCAACCTCGTAGGAGTTGTGACCTCTTTGTCTTGGACTTGGTGTTGCTTGTGGATATTGTCTTGGTGTTAAAAGTGCTTTATTCCTTTTTAATCTTTCCTTAAGATGTCAAAATAGTACTTATTTGACATCTTAAGTGGGGGGCATATATGTCCTCCTTATTGCATATATTTTGTTAAATTTAAGCATGATAGGTAGAGTACACTAGCATAATACAATTTTCTAGGGCCAGATTACTCTCCTTTTTGCATTTTTAGGATTAGTTTACTAGCATAGCATAAATTGTTAGACTATTTGACCTATCATTTTTTCATGGTTGACTAGCACAACACAATTCACTAGACCATCAACCCTCTCTCACATTTGGTCCTTTGACTGACTCCCTTTTAGGTCGTTAGAGTGAACCCCCTCCTCACTCTGTTTTATGGGTGGAACTAGGATAACACAATTCGCTAGACATTTTCCCCCTTCTATCTCTTTCATCTATCTCTCATGGATCACCTAGTACAACATAATTGCCTAGCTTGTGCCATTCATGATTATCTATATCTCTCCTCCATGGTTCCATAAAATAATACACTTTTATATTTGATTGAATCATGGAGTCTTATCTTATCTTTGATTTATGTTATTTCTCTTTTTAGGTGATCACTTGTTCTCTTACAATGTCTTTCTGAGCATGAGGCTAGCAGTTGAGAAATTTTCTCTAGCAAGGTCTCTTCAACTAGTTGACTTGGAATTTTAGTAAGCTCTAGGCTTTTGTTGTTTTTTTATGTGTCCTTGCATATGGATGTACTATTTAAGATTCTTGGTTTGGGGGTTCATGTCCTTAAACTTAGTGATGTGTTATCTCCTTGAAATTTGCCCACGATTCTAATATTCCTCTCTCTTTGTGCTAATTTTCTATGAGCATGAGGCAGCATCATACTCCCGCTAAAGTGGGGGCTAAATGTATCCTCCTAAAAAGTAAGCACCTTTATTAGGTGCTCATTATTATCCCTACTTTAATATGTATGTGTTCCCACATTGATTTCACATCCTTCTAGCACTTATGTGTCCTTCAAATCAACCTTATTCGCTCAAAAATTGAGACACTAATCAATATAACCATTTAGATATGCAAATGTACTCTGTTTGATGATCAGATATATATATTCAAACTAAATCTATAAAATTTGACATAAATTAAGTCTGCAAACATTGAAGCGTGTATACTAAATGCAAAAGCTCCCCTTAGATAGACAACTCATATGAAACTAATGATGTATTCTAGTAAGATTATTATGATAGTTACTTTACATCTTTTATATAAAAAATAAAATAAAATGATAAAATATGTAAATGAAACATGCATATTTCATCATTATCTTAACAAGATAAGAAGAAAGACTATCATAATGGAACTACAAAAATATCACCATAGTATGTTCAAATGTGAAAATCATAATGAGGGAAAACACTTGAAAAACTTTTAGACCTTAAGGAGCACACACAACTGGTTGGCTCTAACTTCTATGCATGATTTCCCATTTTCCATCCAATCACATAATTCATTTTCCACCTAGGACCTATGCATTCATTTTTTAGATTTTGGGGTTGGCCTTGATCTCCTGGAAGGCTATAATTTTTACCACCACTCCTTATCACTCTCTCTGACATCTCAATTTTTTTTGATGTGATTTTACCTAGACTAGGTCAAATTTGGGGGACTAGGTCAAATTTGGTAGGACTAGGTCAGCCAAGTTGACCTTGTCCTATATTTTTGAGCTCAAAATTGGCCCAGAGCTTGATGGCGGGGGTTTCTTCCAAGGTTTGAAATTACAGTCGACCTTGACAAAATATGAGCCCCAAAATGCGTATAAAAGCAGACCTCTTCCTCTCATTTTCATATCTACATCTACATCATACATTATTGTGCAAGCTACATACACATCTACAAGCAATTCATTGTGAATTCAAGAGATCCAAGTGCACACAAACATCCATTAGTGAAGGCATCCATCATCAAGCATTCAATCCAATCAATCATCCAAGTGCAAGGAAGCCATAAAGAGCCATTAATCATTTCCAATATTTATTTCATCATGCACTCACGACATTTCCTTCCATAGATCTAGCTTATTTCCCTATTGTAGGTCAAGCAAAGGAGTTTGCAATCAAGGGAGGAGATCTACATTCATTTTCCAAGTCTCCTTCTTCTCAATCTTCCTCAATCCAACATTGTGGAAAACTACAACATCTATCATTAAATGGTTTGGTTTCATTCTTTCCTATTGCATTTTTGGTGAGTCCAAGCTATTGCATCAATACTCGTGATCACCTCCAAAGATGCATTGCATCATTGAGGTATAAGGTGATTTATATTTTGGATCTAGATTCCATTTCATCTTTCCTTATGTAATTTCAATCTCATCTCAAGGTTAATTACTATACAAGGGATTTACCAAGGAAAAATCCTTTCCAAACTCCTTTTCCCCTTCTTTTCTGTGTCTAGAAACAATTTTGGGAGTTGTGGATCTGGATTTGGGAGTCTCAAAACTAGTTGCACACCCTCATAAATTTTCATTAGATTTGGACCTACAGGGATGAGGTTGACTTTCATGACCTTGTCCAGGATGAGGTTGACTCAGTCAACCTTGTCCTGCACTTTTTGACTAAAAATTGCACGATGGACTGTTACAGACATCAGAGTCCTAGATCTGGAGTACGACTGATTCTGACACTCCGACAACAATAAAATTTAGATCTGAAGTTCAATCTTCCTCTTCTTTCTTCTTTCTTCAAGGTGAGTTCATTCCTCCTATTTTCCTCTGGAACTTACTTCATAGATCAGATTTATATCATCATTTTATATAAGAATCACTAATCCCCCCTTTTACATAGATCTTGCATTAGCACCCTTCATCTCTCGTTTGTTCTATTCAGATTCATTTAAGTGTGGGTTTGTATTCTAATGCATAATATGATTTGGTGCATGATCTATATACTAGCATTGCCCACCATTTTATATTATACAAAACTTATTTTTTATTTACTCTCAACTACAATTTGATCAATTTGGACATGTCATAATTTTTTATTTATTTGTTAAAGTTAACAAAACAACACATTCCTTTGGTGATTAGAAATTGATGCTAAAGAATATTGAACATTGAATTCTTAATTCTATCTATAAAAATGTGTAATGTGTGGAAATGGGTTTTCACTAGTCTATGCATGCAAACTATGAACTAGGCCTATTTCATTTGATTACATTGAGGAGAGTGGATTAACTCGGATCAATCTCAAATTTGATTGAAAAGGATTGGCCACAAGGTGAATCCAATCCACTCATTGATTGAGTTGAAAATGAGATATAGAAAAATGTGAATTTAATGTTGGATCTAGGACCAAGGGTGTAAATTTGATAATAATTCACATGCAAATCAATTCTCAGATTATATATGTGTACATTAAGTATAAATCTAGAAAGAGGAAAATGAGAGAAAATTGTGTCTGAAATTTTATCCTAAAGTCAGAGTTCAATCTGAGTTTAAAGAGAAAATGACCCAAGAGTTTCATATGTAGATAGAAATTGTGTCTCCCAGATTGAGATATTGTTCAAATTATTCCCTAAAAGTTTCATTAAAAAACTGATGAACGATGTCACTTCCAAGAAACATGTACCCTTATTTTCTATCTCTATGAAAGCTAAATCTATAAGTCTCTATATACTCTTCCTAAATCAACATTTGTATCTTCATATATTTTCACCTATACATGAAAAGAGAGAAAATGTTGTTGGGTTGATAGGGGCCAATTTGGAATTAACCTTAAGTTCAAATTGATAAATTGAAAGTGAAGTTCTAAAGTAGAATGTTAAATTTTATACCTAAAAATTGATGATGTAATTCTCTTTGAATGTAATTACACGTTTTGATATAGTAATGTGAAATAAAAAGACATTAAGGAGATCAGTCATGAAAATATGCTTGCATGAATATTGTTGTAACTTGTTCCTCCATAATGCTTAGATTTGAAGAATACCTGAAGAATATGGTAGGATGAAATATTGTCTTGATATCAGTAGATGCTTCTAGATAACTGATGTTGTGGATGTAAAAATGAATGTAAAGAATACTCTTATATAGGGTTATCAAGGTATTCTTTAAGCCAACCCCCAATGGTAATATTAAGACATTGAGATCAAGGAATAATTAGTTGGAGCCAAACACTAACATGTTTGTGTTTGGGCCCAATTCATTGCATAAATGACACCCCAAAATGTCATTAACAAGACAAGGGTTCCCAAAGGTGACATTGTGTTCCCAAAATAGGTTGAAGAAATGGGAATCAAGTGCACTTAGATTAAGGCAATGAATCAGATCACCATGTGAACTTCAATACCCCACCAAGAAACCCTCGAAACTAAGGATAAAGTGTTGGAAAAATGGTCAGTGCTCCCCTCAGGATTCATGACAAGGGAATAACCCCTATTGTGGATTCTATAAGTCTAGTGGTTGTATTGGGCATTGACAGATCAAGATTTTGGTGCAACGACAACTACACTTGTAACAAGTGGTATCAGATCTTGGTCACAGGTTCAAATCCCCTCAAGTAATACTGAGGGGGAGATTGTTGGCAAAATGGTCAGCACTCCCCTTAGGATTCATGCCAAGGGAATAACCACCTCATGTGGATTATATAAGTCTAGTGGTTGTTTCGAGCATTGACAAATCAATCTTTTGGTGCAATGACAACCACACTTGTAACATAAAGCATGCATAATTTATTTTTTGTTGCAACAATAACAAGAACATGTGCATAAAAAAGACAACAATGCTAACAAAAAGAGCATAAGAACTATAATCACTTCATTATTGTGCTCAAGATAAATTATTTACACACTTTTAAGGGTTCCAAGACACCCCACAATGTAATTAGAATGAAATATCACATTCTTTGAGATACCTCACAATCTCATATTAGGTCCAACGAGCTTCATACAAACCAAATCGATCCAGGATGCATGACTACCCATAGAGGATATTAGGTCAATAATTTAAATCCATCCATCAAAAATATTCATTTTAAACACCTATAGAAATTTTTCTACTATGATTATGCATACAAGACCATTATCCAAGGCAATAACCCAATCTAGAAAACCTCATAAAGCCATTAAAAGAAAAAGTGTTGAAGATACCAAGCTCATAATCAAAACTATATGAAGGCACCAATAAGAAGGCAAAGACATAGAACAACCCAAATGGTGTTTGTAAGTGCAACACCAATCAACATATATAATATCCACACCGCGGCTTGTCTTAGTCCAGAGGGGCAAAGACATTGCTCTAGAGATAAAGACGTAAAAAAGATCAGGCACTAGTTTGCAAATGCAAATGGTGGTCATTAGTAATTACTATTCTAAGCATATAGTCTCAAAGAAATGGGATGTAGGTATCACTCTATAGGAAAAGTCTCTGATCAGCATAGGCATTGAAATGCATGCACAAGTTTTAATCTAAAAGCTCTGGCTGAAACACTTAGAAAATTTAACAACTTTTCCTACTAGAAATAAAACCTAAAATATACATCTCTCCTCATCAAAGGTAAAAAAATGCATCAAATAAAGGTTATAATCATTGAACACTAAAAATTTAAATTACAATTACATGATCTAAATCAATATCCATTAAAATACATAACATGAATACAAGCATGAAACTAAAACTGAAAGATAGATATATAAAAGTGTTATGGAGTTTGAACTGAGGTATTTCAATCTAGTCCACCAACTATATACTGGTCCCCAATAGTGGTTTGTCATGCCACTTGACCATGTGGAACCCTTAGGTCCACCCCACTATGCTCGCAGAGATAGTCACACAACCCAAACAAGGAAGTAAGGCACACAATGAGGTATATGTTTACACTTATGCCAACCAATGCATACATAATGCATCAGTTGGCATGAGTGTGTCATGCTACTTGACCATGTGGCACCCTTAGGTCCACCTCACTATGCTCGCATAGATAGTCACACAAACCAAACAAGGAAGTAAGGCACACAAGGAGGTATAGGTTTACACTCATGCCAACCAATGCATACATAATGTAAATAAATCAAGGCTCGCAAAAGAGAAACTATGGAGAAAACTCAACATGAAAAAGCATAATCACAATGGAATAAATATGTAAACAAAATAAATTATAATCCAGGGTGCTACTCAAAATAACTATACCTAGGTGCTAGAGTACTAAGCATATCAATACCTACATGAGTCACTCATGATGTGCTTGGAAATATAGTCTACCAAACACCTACAAAAGTCACAAAAAATAGTGTCTATGGATTTAATTCTATAAAATACCCACACAAGTCACACAAAGAGTGCTAGGGGATTCAATTATACCAACTACCCACATGGTTCATTCATGATGTTCTCGATGATTTAATTTTTTTTAACGTTGAACTCATTAATTCATTATGTCTTCACTTATTAGGAGCTCCTTGAAAGTGATTTATACACACCACTTATAGGTTAGATGCACATTAGGATCTACTCTCCATACCTACTAATAACACCTAATCCTAAGGCTAAAATTCCTAGTGAAGAAGGTATAATGCCATAACCAAGGCAAGATCTAAAATGCACCACAAACTCAAAGTCAATTTTCTAACCATACCATAAGGTTTATTCTCTTGTTCATCACGAAGGGAGTGAATCCAAATATGCTCTCATGATGTAATTCATAATCAAATGCATTAATAAAAATAAATAAAAATACGATAATAACAATACTTCAAAGCCAAATTACACACTAATAAAATCGTGCACAAAGAATGCCCAATTGGCCTTTATTCGAAGATCATGGATCCTAAGAATCCTATCACAAAATTTTAAGAAATAAAACCATTAATCCATATAGGAATATCATATAACCAACATCAAATTTCAAGATTCATAAAATACCAAACTTGGCAAAAATGTAGTCCTGGAGGCCATTGTCATTGATGGACCTCAAAAATAGTTCAAAATTAAAACTCAAAAGATCACATATCTAGGAAAACCCAAGATTTCCTAGGTGAACAACACCACATATATCCAATAAAATTTACATTCCTCCTATACATGAGAAAATGGACATAACGCTATGTAAAAACCCTCATTTCAAAAGAAAATATTAAATAAACCCAAATGGGTACCAAATCGATTCAAACAAGCAGGAAAAAATCTTAATATCATCCCAAAAGACATGCAACAAACTATAAGCATAAAAAATAAATAATAAGAGACACACATCGAATCCTACCTCACAATGGAGCAAAACAACAAAATGGGAGAGAAATGCATAAACACTACTGGAGCCCCCAAGAACTCCAACAACACAAAGAAATGCCTACATGGATCCAACGAGCCAATGGCCACAAAAATACAATAAAAAACATTCCCAAAGCAAATAAAAATTGATTTTCTCGATTAAGTTTTGGAGAGAAAACTTTAACTCCAAAAGAATAAGGGAGGATATGAACTCAATTTTGGTATACAATTTTTTTCTTTTTTTCCAAAAAAGTCATTTGACTAAATTTCAAATCAATTCAATTAGAATAATTCAAAAGCCAATTAAAAACTCCCAAACATTAATTTATTTAATCTTAATTAAAGGAATACATATACAACATATTTGTTAGTAATTTACCATATAATATTTAAACATTTAAATTGACATTTTAAATAAATTAACTCAACTGCAACCAATTGTGGATAACTTTACTATGCATAGGCAATTATTGGTCTATCACATTTATGCAAGGTAGTCTGGACTCTACCTATACAGTAACCAAAAAGGCAATCAAATGCAAATAAACATACATCATTCATATAGGGAATGATAAACATGCTAGGTATAATGAAACAACCAATGTGACTACATCTTATGCCACTGTCTGGGATAACGACACACTTAGGCCTGTGAAACCAGGTAGAATCAATTCCTGGTACCTATCATCACTACAAAATAGACACATCAAGTGTGGCTACTAACATATAAAATAGTGAAAGTGAATATACAAATAATCCAAAACATAAACTAATGAAGGGGCATTTTAGTGACACATTCATTTTTTTTAAAATCATCACTTTCATATTTCATCTTCATTTAAAATATAATAACATTAATCCCATTTAATCTATGCATTTAAATAATATTTTTACATCAATTAAGAGCATATATCAAATCGTCGAACCAGATGAGTAATAAATCATGATCAACAACAATATCTCAATAATCATTGGCACAACATCAATGAATCCACATGAAACTACATCATGAACATTATAACCAATACCTCATATATCATATAAAATCTAGACATCATCGTATAACATCATGTCACATCATTGTAGAGTCATGATGCATATATGATCATAACTAAATTTATAAGTATAAACTACCATCTACATCAGTAGTGATTGATGACATAAGTTTTTCCATTAGTATGCAAAGAGAAAATAGTTATTTGAATCGTCGATTACACTAAACCGAAAGACAGGTTTCAATTCAGACCAAAAATAACTAAGTAAAGAGAAACCTGATGACACAAGTTTTACAGTGTAAACTGACAGTGCAACCCAAAGATGATACAGACAAACCCGACAAGCAGGTTACACTATAAAATGAAAGAGAAAAAACAAAGTAACCCTAAAGATCAAGGGAACCCGATAGATAGTTCAACAAAGGAACACCAAAAAATAGACAAACTGATTTCAGAGCAAACTGAGCATCATACACCGAAAGTCAGTTATATCCCGAGAAATGTGGATTTGACTTCCACGTCAGATAAAACATTTGTATTCTATATTTAGAGTTTTGAATTGTTTTAAAACCATTTATTGAGGGAGAATAAATATTATTGTAATTGTTTTAATCAGTCTAACTAATTAAAAACATGCAAACTAGGAGATCAAGGTCAAGTTGCAAACCTTTGATCATAGAGTTAGTTTTGTATTACGTGAAACTTAATTGGTCAAATCTATTGTATAAATAGATGTGTAATCATTCATTTGGAATGGATGAGAGAATGAATGTAGCCAACGAGCACATCTATGGATTAGACTGAGAGTTTCAAGAAGCAGAGCAAAAAAAGATGAATTTGGTTATCAAGAGCCAAGAACCAAGGCTACCGAGCAACAAAGGTATTAATCAATCACATTAGGTGATACATTATACATGTAAACTTTAATAGATCTATAATCAGAAATTATAGATTGCATACACTCGGGTCAATGACTATTTTTGTCTACATTCTAACAAGTGTAGCAAATAGAAGAAATCCTTTCAAGAAAGGTGGATTTAACAATCCTATTATAAATCTCTTAACCAAGTGCACACTAAATAGTGTTGCTAAAGCTCTTAACAGAGTAGACCTTAACTAGTCTCCACATAATACTCCTAACAGGGTAGATCATCAAAAGTGATCAAATTGTAAGCCTTAACCAACCCCTTCCAATCTATAGATAGTGAAGTTTTTGTGGGTGCCATCCCCACCACAGTTTTTTCCTTCTAATATGGGTTTTTTGTGTTACCATATCTTGTGTTATGTGTTATTGTTTTCATGAATGTTTCTATGAATGTCTACATACAATTAAGATTACGAATTGATATCACATGCATAAAGAAAGAACAACATATATGATTGGTAAAGCAAAGATTTGATTATCTAAGGTTAAAGGTTATTTAACTAAAAGTTTTTGAGGGTATAGATTCACCCTCCCCTCTCAGTACATACTTCCCATTATTTCCAACAATTGGTATCAGAGCTAGATCTCTTATTTGGAAAGTTTAAAGACTTAAGAGAAAATATCATACAATGGAGAAGTACATGCTTGACAATAGTATTGAGAACAAGAAGCTAGAGATGCAAATCTTCTATGAGCAGTATAAAGAAGATAGAATCAAGATGAGATAGTTGCTAGATGAAAGAAATATTATGGCATCTCGCTGTAATGAAATATACTATCAAGAAGAAGAGATACTAGATCTATTTGAGTCTTCAGGATCTACAACTAGCAAAGCATCATACATATCAAAAGAAAGCATCACAAGTATGAATGAAATCAATCAACATCTGTTTGGACAAGTAAAATCTATACAAATAGGTCAAGATATGCAAATGGTAAGAATGATTGATGTCACAAACAATGCTAGACAAGATGAGCAAGAAAGAACACTAGCTATTGATGATAGGAGGAAGATTACCAAAAAGCTACAACAAAAAGAGTTAGAAATACAAAGACTTACAGAACATCATCATGAGATCACAAATCAGATTATTATTATGAGTCAAGAGGCAAACAAAATGAATACATAACTCATTGAAAGAATAGAATCTATTGGTGAGCTAAGAGAAGAAAATGAAAAGCTGAAACATGAAGAATTCAACAACAACATAATGACATAACCAAGAGAGCTGAAGAAAGAAACAAAAGGATGGATAATTTTCTGGATGGACAAAGGAGAGACAACAACAACACCAGACTAGGCTATACCGAGAATGGATAATCACCCAACCAAGCTGATCCAAAGAATGTGTACACAAATCCAAGACCAAGAAAGATGATTTGTAATCACTGTGGAAGGTAAGGCCACACATCAAATGTATGCAGGAGAAAAATGAAAGGTATTCCTAAATCCACATCTTCATTCATAGGAATTTGTTATAAATGTAACAAGAAAATACATAAAACATATGAATGTAAATCTAAGGTGAAACAACCAAAGAAGGAAACCTACATGGACAAATATTGTCCTACTTGCAAAATGCATGGGCACACATCTCTTGAATGTAGGAAGAAGAAAAAGCAAGCATGGAAGCCTAAAGATCAAGAAACTACCTATCAACCAAAAAGAGTCGGTAACCAATATGTCTGGGTTACAATACATGGGTAAACTACACACAATGTGGAAGATTTGGTCGCATAGCTGCAAACTGTATGAGACAATGGATAAGAAAGTCTAGGAGCTGGACTAACCCATAATGGCATGTCTGCACTATCATAAATTTGTTCATTTGAAGAAATAATGTAGAGACTGAGTGACAAAGACCAAAACCTTTTCCAATGGAAACACCATTGAAGACATTAGGAAGATGAGAAATAAAATGTGGAGGAAAGCTACAAACACTGATGTAGCTGGACTGAGCAATGAAAATGGTGACACCTTATCCAATGGATCTGGTGACATCACCACCCCCACCTAAGCAGAACAAGTAAGTATGGAACTACATTATACCAAGTTATATTTTGCATCAGTTCCATTATACATAGTTAATATACCAAATCAACATAATTAAAGATGCACTATGGTATTACTTGTTATGATTCTATGAAAACAATCTTGTCGGTCAATACATACCAAAGTGCATCAATGTACCTACAAATTTAAGTTGTCTATACTTACCAAGAATCGTTGGTTAACAAAAAAAGGCTAAGTTGCTAGTGTAAACTAAGATCCGTCGGTAATCATGTGAGTTGACAATGTTGTCTTCGCCATACACCGAAATCCGTTGGTGAACATAACAAATTGACAGTGGCCCCAAAGCATCGCGTTCTCATAGAGAATGTTATTTATGTAACACCTGATGACTCCGTCTTCATACATTGAGAAGTGGTTGAGCATTAATGAATTGACTTAGGGCAAAGTCTATAAATACACGATGGAAGGGTTTCATTTCTTACCAAGCGACTAGAGTGAAGAGACAGAGTGAAACCTGAGCACGAAGCAACCCAATTGCAGAGTGCCTACAACTCAACTCCTTGCACTCCAAACAGATTCCCAATAGCTATAGAGGTTGAGGAAGTAACAGAGATAACAAAGAACTCTACTTTCATTTACAGGAAAAATCCCTAATTTTAGAAACGATAGCAACTACGTCTAGAACCTCAAAGATCAAGAATGATAAAAAGAATAAGATCAATCTATTCGAGAATGAAACCCATGAAGAAACTCATTACAAGATATGTCCCGAGGTTTCTTCACAACCCAAAAATGCTGGTGCATTCTCCATAATACCAGCTAGGGTTTTTCTTGTTGAAGACGTGTGAGTATATATACACTACAAGATAGCAGAAATAAGAGACCTGGAAGTTGAGAAAGATTTCAAGAAGCTTTGTAATGATGATGGAACTATCAAGGAATACCATAATCACATCGAGGTAAAAGGGCTCAAAAATTCCCTATGGTTCCCGAAGGAGTTCAAAACCGAATGGATTCAGTTAGTGTTGAGAAAACTGCATGACCAAAAGATGTGGCTAGATGAGCCTAAACCAATAACCAGGGATTTTATACACGCTGTTATTGGTTATCCCATAACCAAGAAACCCAAGGTACTGAAACATCCTCCTCATTGATATTAAGGAGAACATAGGAGCTGCATGGGATGGAAGAGGACTAAAGGCATCCACCATCAATGATGATGAATTGAAATTTGGAGCATGTGTCTTAGGATACAAGTTCTTTTAGGATACTAGGTTGAACATTATTGCATCCAGAGTAGTGGATACAACATAAAAGATTGTCAAGAAGGGACTGTAGTTGGATCTATCAAAACTTCTGCTAAGAAAATTGGATGAGAACATGAAGACAACAAGGACTGCAAAGTCCAACTCATGTAAGTTTGGATCACTCATCATGTGCATGTTCTTCTATTTCCAAGAATCCTTCCCATCCATATGAAATGTCAACTGGGACACTAAAAGACCAGTGACCATACAAATTAGTGAGCTCATCAAATCACTAGGAGACAATTTTGAATCAGTCATGGATGAATACTTTGTTGGATTCAAAGATAGGATGCAAAAGAGAGTAAGGATTCCAGAACAGTTAATAGAAAAGTTCAAGACTGACATTTGTTTTATGGTAGACACTGACTACACCTACATCAATCCAGTTGTACCAAGGACAACATGGCTAGCTCCACTTGATTATGAGGAGAACATAGATCAAGCATCAAATACTATTGAGGCATTGATAAATGAGCCATTGGAAAAATCACAACCCAAGTTTGGAACTTATGAAGAAGCAAAAGAAAGGATTAAAACTAGATTAGCTGTGAAAAAGATTGACAGGAAGAAAGATAAAATGGTTAAGAATTTAAAGAAAAGGTTGTCGGTAACAGAAGAGGAAACTAAAATGACAGAAGAAACTGAGGGTTAGTCACCCATCAGTGAAGCTAAGAAAAAGAGTGACTCAGAGTCCACAGAGTCAGAATCACCACCTCCACCACCAGCAAAGAAGCCAAGGATCACTGCTACAACTAGGACTAGGAGTTAGAAAACAAAGGATGCAAGTCCTTCACTGATAAAGAAAGGTAAAATGAGGACCTATAAAAGAAAGCCTACTACTGGGAAAAAAGGGTCCAACAAAAAGAAGAAAGTTCATCATAACTAAGGAGGACATAGAGGACACTGAAAAGGATGAATCTGTGCAAATAGAAAAGACTAAGATTCCTAAAACTATTGATGAGGTATGTGCTTCAGTTGTCAAATCAGGAACAGTAAATGATTGCAAGATTAAGAAATGCCTAACATTGGATCCTGAGGATCAAAATAAAATAGAAGAAGCTATTATCAAAATGATGTGTATATTAAAATATGTTCCCATACAATTGGCAGATAATATGCCAAAAGAACTTCATAATAGATTGTCGGCAAGATGGACATTTACATTACACTCTGAGAAAGAGATTAGGGAAAGAGCCCTAGTTTCTGTCATGCCTCCCGAATCTAAAATGGAGGAAATGAAGAGATGATGAAGAACCACTCCAAAAGGTTCTCACCAAAGTTAAGAGCCTATCAAGTACTACAAGGACATCTACTTGAACTAGATAGGAAGAGTGAGGCTGAATGGACAAAGATACTTGATATACCTAAAAAGGATACAAGTCCCGAGCCACAAATTGCTCGTACTAACAATCAACAACAAAAAGATGACCAGGATAAACAGAGCCCCAAACATATCATTATCACTGATGAAGATGTTAATGAAGAATCATTGAACACAAAAGGAAACAAGTATATGGACGATGTAGATGAGACATGGCCCAATAATACAATTATTAATATTACCAGAGGAGAGCCTACATATGAGATACAAAAATATGAAGATGTCACTATTGTCAAGGACCAAACTGATGAAAAGGACACTACAATAGAATCAACACAGGTAGACACACCAAGATAGATACCACTATTGATACAAGCTATCAACATCATCTCAGAAAAGGAGAAATCACCAGAGAAGGATGCAAGCATACCCAAAGATAAGGGTAATGATGAAAATAAGGTTACGACCGATGAACATGTAGTCATTGGTGTAGAACAAAAAGATGGAGATAACACCAAAAATGATGCACAAATGAAAGATATATATAAAGTGCAAACAAAGAAAGGTGAACAAGATAAGATAGTTGATACCACGCCTAAGGACACCAAAGGTGATGTTGCAGATACATCGAAGGTACATAAGGAGACATCCTCAAACAACCAAAAGGCAAACCCTGAGCAACAAGAAAAAGGTACAACACCACAGAAGTCTTCCTCAAGCACATCATACCAAGCAGAAAAACTTGCTATGGTTTTCCATATAGGTGCATCACAAAAGAAGAAGAAGAAAACCAAGAAGAGTAAGTTGGAGGTCACACTTGATGAAATCATTGAGATACCAAAGTGTGATCCAACAACATTGGACTATGAATCTCTTATAGAATATGGAGAGATATGTCAAAGGAAAGAAATGCAGGAAAAGCTAAGAAAAGAACACAAAGATTCTCTAGTGCTGGAAACCACAAGAGATATCTTAAACCAAATTGTTCCTTACATTGATTTTGATCACAATGCCCCCATTCTGGATCAAATTTCCATTCTCATCGATGCCATCAATACATAGAATGTGGATGTAGAAAAGGAGATTGAGGAATGAGAAGAACAAAAGTTCCAATACAAACTAACAGAAAAGATTAGCCAAGAAGTGGTAGAAAACAAGGTAAATCTTTTAGAACAAAAAAATGAATTAGATCCAATAATTACTGAAGCTATTTCCTTAATTCAAAAGCTATGTAGTTTGGATAAATTCACAAAGGATAATAATGACAAGATTGCAAAGATCAATTCCGATCTAAATGCAAGTGCTCAAAGTCTAAGCACGGATGGAAATGCAATCAAATTGCATTATGAGAAGATAATTGAAATAAAAAGGTTAAGACAAGAACTTTGGGAAGGAGACTCAAATTTTTGAGAAGAGGTTACCGAGATACAGTCTCAACTATTACCGAACCTCACACTTCTGCGACAACACATAAGTTCGGCAAAATAGATAATTGCCACCCCTGAGATGTCTGTAGCAGACAACATCTACGACATGCTTGCCAGGATAACACTAGAACAAATGGCTATTGAGAAACTAAAGGAGAAATTGAAGAGGATGATGGAGGATATGAAGACCTCTCACTCTCATATTTTTTGATCAGTTATAGGTATACACCTTTTCCCTTACTATCAAAAAAAGAGGAAAAGGAAAATGATATGTAAAGAGCATATAGTAAAAAGGGGAAAAGGAGAATGATATGTACAATACATATAGCACAAATAAAATACAAGTGTACATACACATATACTATACTATATCGAAATATGCATAGGGGGAGTCATGAAATGACTAAGTAATAGACATGGTGTACATACTATAAACATTTTTAGTATTTTACACATATCAGTTTTTGATACTAATGTCAAAGGGGGAGATTGATGACATAAGTTTTGCCATTAGTATGAAAAGAGAAAATAGTTGTTTGAATCATCGGTTACACTACACCAAAAGACAGGTTTCAGTTAAGACCGAAAAGTACTAAGTAAAGAGAAACCCGACGACACAAGTTTTACAGTGTAAACCGATAGTGCAACCCAAATATGATTCAGAGAAACCCGACAAGCAAGTTACACTATAAACTGAAAGAGAAGAAATAGAGGAACCCGACAGAGCAAGGGAACCTGACAGATAGTTCAAAAAAGGAACACTGAAAAATAGACAAACTGATTTCAGAGAAAATTGAGCATCGAACACCGAAAGTCAGTTATATCCCGAGAAATGTGGATCTGACTTCCACGTCAGATAAAACAATTGTATTCTATAATTAGAGTTTTGAGTTGTTTTAAAACCATTTCTTGAGGGACAAGAAATATTATTGTAACTATTTTAATCAGTCTAACTGATTAAAAAAATGCAAACTAGGAGATCAAGGTCAAGTTGTAAACCTTTGATCATAGAGTTAGTTAAGTATTACGTGAAACTAAATAGGTCAAATCTATTGTATAAATAGGTGTGTAATCATTCTTTTGGAATGGATGAGAGAATGAATGTAGCCAATGAGCACATCTATGGATCAGACTAAGAGTTTCAAGAGGCAGAGCAGCAAAAGATGAATTTAGTTATCAAGAACCAAGAACCAAGGCTACCGAGCAACATAGGTATTAATCAATCACATTTGGTGATACATTATACATGTAAACTTTAATGGATCTATAATCAGAAATTGTAGATTGCATACACTCAGGTCAATGAGTATTTTTGTCTACATTCTAACAAGTGTAGCAAATAGAAGAAATCCTTTCAAGAAAGGTGGATTTAACAATCCTATTGTAAATATCTTAATCGAGTGCGTGCACTAAACAATATTGCTAAATCTCTTAAGAGAGTATACCTTAACCATTCTCCACATAATACTCCTAACATGGTAGATCATCAGAAGTGATTAAATTGTAATCCTTAGCCGACCCCTTCCAATCTACAGATAGTGAAGTTTTTGTGGGTGCCATCCCCACCATAGTTTTTACCTTCTAAAATGGGTTTTCTATGTTACCATATATTGTTTTATGTGTTATTATTTTCATGAATGTTTCTATGAATGTCTGCATACAATTAAGATTATGAATTGATATCACATTCATAAAGAAAGAAAAATAGATATGATCGGTAAATCAAAGATTTGATTATCTAATGTTAAAGGTTAATTAACTAAAAGTTTTTGAGGGTACTGATTCACCCCTCCCCTCTCAATACATACTTCCCATTATTTCCAACAGTGATATCTACATGATCAAAATAATATAATTGTAACTGGGTGCATCACTGGAATGCCAATACAAAAGAATAATATACAATTGATCATGAGATAATCATAAGTAGAGTCTAACTCATATGAAAATAATGCAATACAAAATGCAACCATGGGAGGCACTACACAAACATATGACATCATATTTGTAATATATTAGCCATTAATAGGCTTAGAAAAGAGCTAGGATATAACACACTAAGTTAAGGGCACAAAAGGTGGTGTAAATTATATAGGGTTAAAATTATATGACACTACATTTAGCCCTCACTTTTGTGAGAGTGTGAGTCTAAAAACATACTTAGAGAGAGAGAGAGCACATCACTAAGTTCATGGGAACAAACCCCTAAACTTAGGATCTTAACTCATACAATCACGTGAAAGGATACATAAGACAAAGGAAAATAACACAACAAAAAACAAAACAAACGACACAAAAGGGGTTAGTCCTAAAAATGAAGGATCCAAGTTAGTTTAAGAGACCTTGATGATCAAAATGTCTCAACCACTAATATCATTCTTGAAATGTTATTGTAAGAGCATGAGTGGTCACATGGAAAGAGAAAGATGATACATTAAGTGATGAGACAAGAAACCATGATCCAATCAACAAGCCATGTGTGTTATGATATGGACTCATGGAGAAACATAAAGGAAACATGGATTCCATGGGCTAGAAAATTGTGTTATGCTAGGTGATCAATGAAAGAGCATAAATTATACCAAACAAAAAGGTGTGTTATGTTATGTGATATGTGCTGTAAGAGGAAGAGCCAAAACTGTCTAGCAAGTTTTATTATACTAGTCAACCCATCTTAAAAATCAGCACAAGGAGAGTCAAATAGTCTAGAAAGTTGTGTTATGCTAGTAAAATCATTATAAAAATTGATGTAAGGAGAGTCAAATAGTGTACAAAGTTGTGTTATGATAGTCAACTCATCTTGAAAAATTAGTGCAACGAGAATCAAATAGTCTAGCAAGTTGTGTTATGATAGTGAACCTATATGTAAAATCGGTGCAAAGGATAACTAAACAAAGCATTATTTATAAGGAAATCTCAAAATAAATGCAAGGAGAGTCAAATATTATAGCAAGTTGTAATATTCTAGTCAACTCATCCTAAAACATCTGAATTGGGACAACCAAACAAAGTACGACGTTCATAGACAATATTTGAATAAGGATCACCAAACATAGCACATTATTCGTAAGAAAGTCATGCAACATTTGACTAAGGATAGCCAAAGAAATCACAATGTTCATAAGGAATTCCTACAACATTTGAAATAATAAACAAGGAGGTTGTATATATGCCCCCTCTTAAGATGTCAACATAGGATTATGGTGATGTCTTAAGGAGAAGAAAAAGGATAAAAGCCTTCATCACCGAGGAGAAATCCTTTAACCAACAATGTACATGTGATCCAAGCCAAAGGGGACATAGCTCTTTTGAGGCAAGGAAGAGATAGTTGTAAAAATATATCTTGCAACAAGCGTGAAGAGATCCTTTTGAGGGGTGCAGAATGGAAGAGATATTTTCTTAAAGATATCTACCCCGAGAGGAGATCTTTTACAATGATAAAAATATTTAACTAATAGAATGAAAGGAGACCAAAAATACACACCTTCCCTATTTCTAGGTAAGGAGATTCTTGGTGAAGGACACCACATTTCCATAGAAAGTGAGATATTATTTATAATAGGCATCAACTTTCAAGCAAGGAAAAGGTTGTAATCAGGGATTGAAACCTCTTGGCAAAGAGAAAATCCTCATAAAAAATAAGCAATTATATGCAAGAAGGATATCATGTTATAAAATATGCAACTTAATTAAGGGAAAGGGGACCCTTATAAATATTGATGATTGAAACATTGTTCTTGCCCCCAGGTATGTAGACAATAATAAGAAGGGTATTATGTTGCTAACAAAGTATGATTTTATATGAAAGTGTGAAGGAGGTGAATTGAGGGAATGTTAAGGATAACATATAAAGATTGGAAAGGGGGTTTGATTGATTGATTAATTGTTATAGTGTGTTGAAATCCTTAACCCTAATTCACATCTTACACTTAATTTAGTTTGATATTGATTGTACATTGTAATTATGATTAAGGGAAGATAAGACACTCCTTTCTTTCACCCTCAAATACACAAATAGGAGATCCAATTTGATCAACCCAAGTAGAAGGGTTAATGCAAAAATGAATCAACTATTTGGAAAGAGAACAAGAAAGGGGATCTTAAATTCTGTAAATTAATTAATTAAATATGCTTAATAACAGTAATTGAAAAGGATAGGAGGAAGAACTAACCTTACAAAATTATAGATCAAAGAATGCTGTTTTACGAGGTCTGTAGACTATTTCTGGAAAATCTGACAGTTGATCCCAAACCAGAATGCAGAGACGAACAAAACCCAAAAATATTTTTCTGTTTCGATGTTGTCTTATGAAAAAGGTCGACCCTGTACCACTTTTTCCAATCCTATCCTGCAAAGATCCGATTGTGTCCCTGTTCGCATAGTCCAAAAGAAATCTGAAAAGGGTATCCGGATATGGTCTCAGATCTACAATCTTGAACTTGTACCTACAAAAAGAAAGGTTTGTTTGTTGTGGGGGAGGGGTTTGCCTTGGTCAAACCCTAGTTTTGGAATTAACCTTAAATATATATAATTGAATTTGCAGAAATGGACAAAGTAAATGCATAAATTCACCTT
>MU223628.1:1460329-1491119 GCA_018584345.1 Thuja plicata
TTACAAAGTTCAACCTATAAAGGTGAACAAACCCTAAAACAGAAATGCTAGGTTGCGCAATATAATTAATATAAAGTATTAATTATATGCACCTAAGAGATAGCTTAAGTGAAAAAGAGTAAGTAAAACTAACTGATTACTCTAACAACCCTTTTCTCAAAACTCATTAATTTTGGGCAAGGATGAGGTCATGGAAGATACAAATGATAATAATAATGGTAAATTTGATAAGACAATTGTACAACCCAAAGTCAGAGGCAGTGATAATGTTGGTTCAAACACAAGCCATAAAAACTCTTACATAGTGACCTTGGTTGTAGAAGAGAGTAGGATAGAGTTCCCAGTGTTTGCAGAGTTCAATGGAGGAGTCGTGGCTGAAAATAGACCAGGAGATGGTGGATTCTTGGGGCCAGGATGAGATGGCATTCAAGATGGAGGTGTATTCCAATATGGAGACCCTAGAGAGGGAGAAGTTAGTAAGACTCCTTCCTCTGCCATTAAAATCCTCTCTCTAATGCCTAATGATGATATAGTAAAAGTCATTAAGAATGAACAAAATTAGTTTAAAAATGTATCAGTTTTCTTTGCTTTATGTATATGAATGCAATCCCTTCCAAAATGTTTTTTGATGAGTGGATAGGAAATGCGTGGGGAAAAAAACTTGACATCTATGTTAGTTTTTGTACAATGATGTGTAAAGGCTTATTCATTGTAGTTTTTAAAACTTGACATATGCAGAAAAGGGTTCCAAAGAAATTTTTTTTGGAATGTTGGACAATCATTGTTTAGGGCCTTTTCTTGGTCCCCTAAGGGAGACTTAAACCAAGCTATTGCATAGTCTACCACAAATTGGTTAAAAATAAAAATGTTCTTGTCAAATTTTGGCCATTTTTGCCTCAAATTCTTAAACCCATTGGGAATGTTCTACAAATTGAAGAATCTAGGGTTACCCTGCCACATTTAAATGTGAGGGTGATAATGTTCCTTGAATACAAAAGTTGAAATGCCAGAAAAAATTGCCCTAACTTTTGAAGGAAAAACTATTTTTTGGGATATTACATTATTAGGTAATCTGAATGCTTTCTTCCACTATAAGCACAATGGATGTACTCATAAAAAATTTCCTTTGTTTAAAAATACCAATAAGGAAGAATTTAGGGTTAACCCTAAAGAGGGGTCGGTGAATGAAAAGACCCACTAGGATGAAGAGGTTCCTGGTAGCTCTGAACCCACTAAGATGGATTTTGAAATACACTAGGATAAGGAGACCAGATTGGATAATAGGGACTCTGGCTCAGATGTTGTCGAGAGAAAATTCAATATTTCATTGTTAAATCATCTTTTTGAGGATGAGGTTGAGGTAATACCTAGACATACCAAACAAAAATATGATCCCAAATCTTAGATTCATCATGAGACCACTAATGTAGATTCTTCTCGTAAGAGACCTACAACCCAATAGTTGGCCCTAGCCACTATTAATGAAAAAGAAGATAAGTATATGAGAGATAAATAGACCCCTAACCTTGAGGTAGATAACATTGAGGAATCCATGAAGGTACCTCAAGACATGGAACTAGTTATTGTATGCACAAAGTCTATCATAGATAACGGAGAGCAGATTGTGTCCTCCCCCCTTTGTGGAAGCCAAGAAAAAGAAAAGTAAAATGACTGATAGACGATAAATTTCTTATGGTTATGGAGAGAAAAGTAATACTAAGAAGAGTGGTGATATGTCAGAGTGTTTCAACGAACTTGACAAGAACCAAAACTAGAAAAACCTACCCCTAAATCCAAAATGAATCTAAATGTAGCAATTTAGAATTTGAGGGGATTGGAAATGGGGGATATGAAGTATATTGTTAGAAATTGGTGTAATAAATTTAATGGTAAGGACATTAGTTGCCTCCAAGAAATTAAGGTTGTTGGGTTACAAGCCCTCTCCACACTTAAATTTATTAGGGGTCAGGCTAGATTCCTTACAACACATCATGATAGGGGGAGAGGTGGTGCAACCATCTTGGTGGGACCTATATGGAGTGAACACATTATTTTGACCAAGACTTCTTCTTGCAACAGGGTATGTTGGGTCAAAATTAAGCTTCGGGATAAAGAGATTGGTGTATGTAACATTTATGCACCTAATGATTATAGGAAAAGAACTGCTTTATGGGGGTGGATGTCATATTCTCTTCCTAAGGCCTATTGTATTGTAATAGGGGACTTCAATATGGTTTAATATAAGGAGGATAAGTGTGGTGGTATGCAGTTCTCATGGAAGGGTAGTGAGCAATTATTTTGGTCCAAAGTAAAAGATGCCTTAACCTTGTTGACCCTTTAGAGAGAAAGAAGGATAGTTCAAAAGGAATCTGGTATACATGGTAATAATCAAGCTAATTAGAATAGGATATACTACATAATGGATAGGATCTATATTGATGCAGCTATGTTCACCTTTAACAATAGCTTGGATAACAATGAGGTGATTTTTAATGCAGTGATCATGTCTAACCACCACCCCATCAGTGTTGTTATTCAGATTAAGGACTTTCAGTGCAACTCACAGAGGCCCAATGGGACAAATTTATTAAAATTTAACAACTCCTTACATAGAGACAAGGATGCTCTTGGGGATTTGAAGATGGACACATGTCTTACCAAATTTTGCAAAAATAATGCTAACCCCATAGAAATTTGGGATGCTCTCCAGATACTTGTAGGAAATTGTTCCAGTTTGTAGGAGGGAAAAAGGAACTGGACAAGAATCAAATGGAGGGGGATATCCATGATAGACTTAAATTGAACTGGAGTCAAATTTGCAAGAAAGAAGGTTGGGCTCTAAAACTGAAGAGGAGTTGATTTCCACTAGGATGGAGTTAAGGAAATTTTAGAATATTAAGATCAAAGGTCAGAGAATTAGGACTAGGATTAATTGGATGAAGGAGGGGGATAGGGGTTCAAGCTACTTTTTCAACTTAATTAGACACAAACAAAAAAATGAAAGAAATGGAGAAATCTGTTTGGAAAATGGGGTTTCTAATAACCCTACAAAATTCATCAAGTCTTTCAATGAGTTTGATAAGAATCTATTCACTTCAGAGCACAAGAAAGAGAACTTCATGATTATGGAACAATTTCTTAAACTGATTCCCAAGAATATCTTGAAGGAGAATGCTGAGAAAATTTTAGGGGTAATCTATGTGAATGAGATTGAAGGGACCATTAAAACATTGGCCAATGGGAAATCACCAGGGCTGTATGTGCTCACAACATAATTCTATAAAATAAATGTGGATTGGATTAGGGAGGAACTACTATAGGTATACAATGAGGCATTTGAAATAGGTACCCTTGGTTCCAAGATTAACAAGGGGGTGATAAATTTTTTGCCTAAACATGGAGACAAAACTCAGGTAATGAACTAGAGGTTGATTACACTTCTCAGCTTATCTTATAAGATTGTGGCAAAAACCCTAGCAAGGAAACTCACAAAATTACTATGAGGTTTCATTTCATTCACTCAGACAGGTTTTATAAAAGACATATACATATTGGAAAATTTAATTACCAGTTGGGAAGCAATGCACTGGGCCAAGATGAATGGGAAAAATGTTGCAATGGTTCTACTGGATTTTGACATAGCATATGAAAAAATTGAGTGGCCTTTTGTAATAGGCATGATATGGGCATTTGGATTGCCCCCTACTTATGTAGATGAATTTAAACCCTCTTTCAATATGCCTCCATTTTTATTGATGTCAATGGTATATTGTCAGAACCTATTGATCTCTAGAGGTCAATAAGGAAGGGATATCACATTTCCCCTACATTGTTTGTGGTTGCAAATTATGCTCTATTTTATATCCTTAGGTGCAATGAATTGGGTCCCCCTGCTAAAGGTATCAGACTTCCTAAAAATGATACACTCTTGAATGATCAGTTTTTAGATGAGACAAAATTATTCCCTGAACTTTCTAAAGGTAATTTTGATAACATAATGAACAGACTGTAGGTCTTTTATCTAGCATCTAGAGCAAAAATTGTTCCCCATAAATCCACTATGATTGGTTGGTTAGAGAAACCTCCTACATGGATGGCTGATAAGGGGTGGTGTTGGACAAGTCCCTCTTAGAATATAAGATATTTAGGAATTCCTTTTGCTATCAACCCATCTACTAAAGAGATGTGGGATTGGGTCTATAAAATATTGAGAAGAAACATGTTAAATGGAAGACCCATTTGTTGTCCCTGGTAGGAAGAATTCAGGTGGTACAAAATGTTTTGTCATCTCATGCCATATATTATTTGTCCACCTGGCATTTTTCAGATTACCAAGTTAACAGAATGAAGAAAACACTAAGATACTTTCTATGTTCTGATGGGTAGGGGAAACAAAGAGGCATAATGTGTCCTGGGAATGGTGTTGCACACCTAAAGAACTGGGTGGCCTTGGGATGAAAGACTTAAAATCTCATAGTAGGGCCTTGTCTTCAAAATTGATTTATAATTCTTTGGAGGGAGATGAACCTTGGAAGGTCCTAATTCGGAACACCATATTATTGTTTAGGCCAAATAAAGGTAAATTTTGGAGGGGGGGGTGGGGCTAGTTGACATAGTGATGGGTGAATTTGATGTCAATGTGTTCGGTTTTGCAATCTTTTCTTCAATGTAGAAGGAATGGACTCAGGTTAGAGGTCTTCTTTTTTCTAGAGAGGCAATTGGTCTTTCTCCCACATACTCTATAATGGATAAATCCCTTTGGTGGGGGGTCAATCTCAATGACAAGTCTCTTTCCTTAACACATTGTTATTATGTTAAAGGGTGGAACTCATTGGGCATTTAATCCATTAGTGATCTCATGGTGAATGGTCAACTTGGTACTTGGGACGATCTTAGTCAGAAATGTGGTATTCCGTATTCTCAAAAGAAGACATACACCTTAAAGGGTAAAGTCGTGGGTCCATTATTTCCTAGAAGGGTTCTTAGTGTTGATCAATTCCTGGATCAACTTAAATGGGTGGATGGTACTGTATTGTGGAATGTTAAAGTGTATAAGTTATATAAGATGATTAAGTAGAACCGAAAATTTCTTACTAGCTTAATGAGTCCAGGGGTCTTAATTGGCCAATAGCCAAATGGGATTTTGTTGTCAATCAGTTCTTGCATAAACCTTGTGAACCCAAGAAATAATGTTTTAGATGGTTGCTTCTGCTGAAAAAAAATATTGTTGGGGATGTGTTGTCTTCCATTGGTCTAGCCCCTTTTCTTTGTCCTTTATGCAACCATCCTGAATCTATTGGTCATTTTTTAATGTTCTTTTGCTTTGAAAGTCTAGTCTTTCTTTATCGGATATCATGTTACTTGGAATGCTCGACCTAGTCTTTCTTGGATTAAAATTATTGTAGGTTATGTGGATGACGTTGATAATAAGTTGCATAATTTTTGGTCAGTCCTCTTTTTTTAAATTTTGTGGTTTATATAGAAAAAAAGGAATGAGGATGTTTTCCAAGGAAAAATAAGAAGTATTATAGTTTAATTGCAAACTCACATTACCTATTACTATGTTTCAGGTTTCTCCCACTCTGGAAATCCCAAAAAGTAGGTTTATGATCTTGGTTAGGGAAGGGGTATTGTTGATATACAAAGCAGATATAAAGTCAACCCACTTCTGTGATGCTTACAATGGAATTTTAGATGAATAATAATTGAAATCTCTCAACCAGTTCCTGCAGGAAAATAAGATTTCAAAGGATGACATTCAGAACGTCAATGAGGCACCAAGGCCTACCGATATGCCTAGGTGGGAAGTTGATGCAGAGATCCAGCCTGAGATAGACTCTCCTCTTGGGAGGTTTGAAACAAACCATGCATAATGTAGTATAACATAATTAGCCAATGGGATGTATAAATGTTACATATTCTACTTGTATGATAACCAAGAATTCTCTTGTAAAGATCAATTTTTTGTATTAGATATGTTTATAGTTTCAGAACTGTTGATTATTTTTAAATTTTGGTTGGTCATTTAAATTTGTAATACTACCCAACTGGGGTTGAAATCAGACTGTGATGATTGAAAATGATGTATCTTTTTCGTAAATGATATCTAATACAAAAAAATCCACATATTCCATTAATTTCTTCAAAAATGTCATAACATAACAACATGAAACATGGATAAAAGCTTTGAAAATTGATTTTTAGGTGGGAAATATCTATGAAACCCTTATCATGCAATGTGTGAGAGTGCTTTGAATGAATGCAAGCAACATGAAGTGAAATAATCTATTATCTAACACATGATTTTCGTAAATATAGCTAAGAAGCAATGTACTCACATGTAAAATAACAAACCAATCATTTTTGTAAATTCCATCTTAAAAGATCAAATCTGAAAATCATAAGCTTGTAAAATGTAAGTAGCATTAGGTTCACCAAAATGTAATATATGGAAATGGGTGTTCACTAGTTTATGCATGCAAACTAGGAACTACACCTATTTCCTTGATTAAATTAATGAGAGTAGATTCACTTGCCTCAACCTGAAATCTAATTGAAAGAGATTGGGCACAAGGTGAATCCAATTCACCCCTTGATTAAGTTGAAAATAAGCTATAGAATTTTTTTAACTAAATGTTGGACCTAGGGTCAAGAGTGTAAAATTGAAAATAGTTAACATGCATATAAAGTCTCAAATTAGATATATGAACATGGAGTACAAATCTAGAAAGAGGCTCGAAAGAGAGGAATCTGTGTCTAAAATTTGAGCCCGGAGGTGGAGGTTAATGCCAGTTTAAAGGAATATTGACCAAGGAGTTTTAGATGTAGATATAAATTGTATTTCCTAGATCAAGATGTTCAAAACCTTCCTCAAAACATTTGACAAAAAAGTATTGAGAAATGTCGCTTAAAAGTGACATTGACCTCATTTTTTCACCCTTTCAAAAGATGAATTTGTAGGTCTTTGTCTGCTTTTCCAAAATCCATATTTTTGTCTTTAGATCTTGTTGCCTACACATGTTGAAGAGAGAAAATGTTGTTGGGTTGATAGGGGTTTGCCTAAGTCAACTCCTGATTTGGAATTAACCTTGAATTTAAATTGATAAAATAGAAGGGAAACTTTGAAACAAGATGTTGAATGTAATACCTCAAGATTAATTATGCAATGGTCTTTGAATATGATCACAAGTGTTGATAAAATAACATGACATTACAAGACATAAGTTAGGAGATCAATATAAAACACATGCTTGCATGAATATTGTTGCAACTTGTTTCTCTATAATATGTCCTATTAAATGTCTTGTGTAATGATAGGTTCTATTAAGTCATAATAGGTCCTACTATGTCTTCAGGGGTTTTACATGTCATAATAGAAGCGTTGTTAAGAAATCTTATGTCATAAAGACCCTAGGAATAAGGGGTCTTAGGTGTCTTAAAAGGTATTAGGATGTACTAAGGGTTTAGGTTTTAAGGTTTAGGGTTTAGGGTTAGGTATCATGTCATAATAGGTCCTATTAAGGGTCTTGTGTCATGATAGGTTATATTAAGTCGTAATAGGTCCTGCTGTGTCTTCAAGGATTTTATGTCACAATAGAGGGGTTGTTAAGAAATCTTATGTCATAAAAGATCCTACTAAGGGGTTCTAGGTGTCTTAAGGGGCCCTATGTATCTTAAAAGGTATTAGGATGTACTACTTGGGTTTAGGGTTTAGGGTTAGGTATCATGTCATAATAGGTCCTATTAAGGGTATTGGGTCATGATAGGTTCTATTAAGTCGCAATAGGTCCTACTATATCTTAAGGGGTTTTATGTCATAATAGAGGGGTTATTAAGAAATCTTATGCAATAAAAGATCCTACTAAGGGGTCCTAGGTGTCTTAAAAGGTATTAAGATTAAAGATGTCTATGCAATCATAGTTTGAAGTAAATATTTTCTCTTATGCATACATAACATTAGAAACATCTAAAATATATCATAACACTTAAACATATCAGAAAGAAATTTAAACATCTAACTATACATCTAAACATCTAGCAGAAATCAATTTAAACATTTAAAACATAAAGCACCTTAAACATCTAAACATATAAAAGAAAGCAATTTAAACATCTTGTAATAGGTTATCTAATGAAGGATTTTATGCCATAATAGATCCTACTAAGGGTCTTACATCCTAGTAAGGGTTCTTAAGGGGTTTTATGTCATAATTTAGAGGTTGTGTAAGGAATCTTATGTCATAAAAGGTCCTACTAAGGGGTCTTAGGTGTCTTAAGGGGCCCTAGGTGTCTTAAAAGTTCATAGGATGTACTAAGGGGTCCTAGGTGTCTTAAGGGGCCCTAGGTGTCTTAAAATTTCCTAGGATGTACTAAGGGATCCTAGGTTAACATTTTAACATCTAAATACACATGTATAACATTTATACGGAATATTGGAAAGATTTAGAACATATACATAGCATTTAAACATGAATCATAAAGTAATTTAAACATTTAAACATCTAACTATACATATGTTTAACATTTAAATATATGTAGCATTGGAGTCGAAATGGGTCCAAGGATGTAGTAGGATGTATTAAAGGGTTCTTTCTTTCTGATAGGGTTAAAAGATGTCCTATGATGTATTAATGCATCCTACAATGTGTTAAGAGGTCCTAGGATGTAATAAGGGATCCAAGGGGTTCTAGAGAGAGAGAGAGAGAGAGAGAGAGAGAGAGAGAGAGAGAGAGAGTGTATATTTTTCAAACAATTTGTGAAGTATAATTATAAAGAATTATAAATTATTGGAAATGAAAACTACTGATATAACTAACTATTAAAAATAATTTGAAAACAAACATTTTCTAGATGATTTTTTAACAATGATTTTCTAATATTTTCTAATTACAGATTTTCTAAGTACAATTTTCTAACATTATCTAAAAAAATTTTAAAATTTTTCAATTAAAAACTATTGAAAATGAAAAACTAACTAAGATAATTGGAAAACATATAATTTACAATAAAAAATAAACAAAAAAGGAAGAATTATGTGCGCTTGGTATCAACGATAGTCGGAAGTGCTCAAAAAATGTTGATGTCAGTTTGGGTCGTCTTCGGGTTCACTCTAACATCTGGGGTCCACGAGCATAGTAAAAGTGTTTTGTGAAAATGACTATTACTGCTGGAAATTTAAAGAAAATCCGGCAAAAGGGGTCTTCGGGTGAAGGCCTTAACCCCCTTCATCCGAAGACCCGTCTTCGCCTGAAGGGGTTAAAAATGGGAAAAATTTCACGCCCTATTTTCCTTCGTGCCCAAAAGTGGGACACACTATTGTGAGATTACCCTTGAAGAATGCTAGAAGGATATGGTGGGATGAAATGACACTTTGATTTGAGTAGATGCTTGTGGATAAGTGATGCGTTGTGGATGTGAAAATAAATTGAAAGAATGCTTTTATATAGGGTTCTAAAGTTATTTTGTGAATTAAGCTGACCTCTAATGGTCATATTAAGATACCAAGATTGAAGAACAAATGATGAGAATCTGTCCTTGACATGTTTGAATTTGGGCTTGATTTGGTGGATCAATGACACCCCCAAAATGCCACTGAATAGAAAAGGGTGTCTAAAGGCGTCATTGTTTTCCCACAATAGAGTAAAAAAGTGGGAATCAACTTCACTCAGCTCAAAATAGTGGCGCAGATCACCATGCAAACATATGAGATCAAAATCATAGTATATCAAACAAAAATAGGCTTGGATAAGAGCTAGGATAGAACACACTAAGGTAAGGGCACAAAAATTAGTTAAATTGTACAGGATTACAATTTACGATGCTACAAAATGTAGATGCTTATTAATTGACAATTGTACAAAGATTATTATGTAGTAATATAATTATATTATATATAATAATAATAATTATGATATAATTATTATGTGATAATTATAATTATATTATATGATAATATAATAATAATTATAATATATTGACAATTATAATACAATATAATTATAATTATCCTACCCATGGTAGTTTAAAAAATTGTTACAACAATTTGCTTTTGGGTTAAGCCTTGATAGTATTAATACTAGCTTTTGAGTGCAAAGAAATAGATGAGATGATTGTATTGTTTACATATAAGAATCTCTATGTAGCATCTATGCAATAGGGCACTCACTTTATTAAAAAGAAAATGTATATCTTCCAATAGCATAGAATGCAACTAAAAGTTCTCAATATGCAAGAACCTAACAAATCATTTCAATCACAGAAGAGAATGTTTATTATGTTGTAAGTGAGAGAAAATAACAATTGTATTGATAAGTGGAAGTATCACATTTTTATTTTTACATATGTCATAATATAAATTAATGTCATTTGTGACTCTAATTTGGATATTCTACATTTTGGAAGATTCCAAAGAACATTTAATTCATGTTTTTTTCTCATGTTCTACAATAAATCAATGCAATCCATGTAGGGATCATTCATTGCAAGAAACCTTATGTGATGCCCCGCCCTGTAACCCATGAGAACTAATCGTAAAACTTGATACTAAGTTTACCAAATATTTTTTTTTCAGTGCTATCAAGGTTGTCGACAGCAACCTTTGGGGCCGCTATTGCGGGTAGGGGGTGTGGGGTCCGTCCCCCAAGTCATTATTTTTTACTTTTTATTTTTTAGTAATATAATTTTTAATTACATTTTAATTATTAGTAAATTTATGTTAATTAAAATTTTTAAAGTAATTTTTATTTAATATTAAGTTTTAATGAAAATTAATTAATTATAATTAATATTAAGTATTAGTGTTAATATTTTAATATAAATATTAAAATTTAGTTATTATTAATTAATATTTGATTTACTATTGATAGTAGACTTTGTCTGTTTTTTTTTTTTTTTTAAAATGGAGGTAATGTATGTTATAGAGATCAGAATGTAATCTCTTTTTATTTTGTGAGTTTTGTAATTATATGGGGAAACTTTGTTGAGTTTTAGGATCATTGCAAATGTAATAGCACTCTCTATATTGTCTGTGTGTTTTAAATGCAACAATCTCTCTTGCATTTATATTGAGCATGGGCAAGGAGAGACATGTCCCATGAGGGACATGTCTATTCATTATTATATGATTAATATAATGATGATTGATTATGTAACTATGCCTTTAGAGAGGCATATCCTTTAAAGGACATGCCTCTTCCCATTAATTATAATTTAATCAATCTTATAATGTTTCATCAATCAATTATTAATTTAGAATAATATAATAGATTAATATAAAATATTAATTTTTATATGATTAATAATAATATAACATATATAATATATTATTATTAATCAACATATATTATATGTATTCTAAATGATCATACGACTGAAGCTAAAAATATTAACACTCCCTCCTAGCTAGGGAGGATGTCAACCATAATGTGTAGTGGTCTCCTGTGCGAACACTTATGACCCTCACCATAGCTACACAAAACATTGACACTCCCTCTTAGTCAGAGAAGATAAAATTCATCAAGATGCTAATCTCAATAAGTCCATTAATTTTGAAAGAGAGGAGATACCACCTTACTGTGATATCGGGAGATATGGTATATGCAAGAATATCAAGTCACATGATATTCACCATAACTCAAAATAATTTCCTATAGGTAATGTGCACATATATTGGCCTCAATAATACTTATCATAGGAACATTTATCATCTATCACGATCTGTATTAGCCATCACAAGATGTTTATCTCAATAGAAGGCATGGTCTATTTAAGGAACTTAATCCACCATGCAAGATATCATCTATCATGATTTGCATTATCCATCATGCCTCAATTTTATATACGTGGCAAGAGCCATGTAGGTTCATGACCCTACATGGTCATAACTATTTGTTATGTGCTATAACTCTAACACTCCCTCTCAGCGAGGGAGGATATGCTTAATTACATAACTGGTGATATGATTTTGAGCAACCTCAACATCGTTGGGCATCACAAACAATGTTGAACAATTATGAGATCAGATCAAACCATTTTGAGTAATCAATTTATAATCAATCTCACACTAGCATTATTAAGATGCTTATCAACACATATGTCCTAGAAGGATGTTAGTTATTTGATTTCTGACACATTCTGGGACAATAACTGAGTATAGTCTATCAGATAACAATCTTGATCTCAAAGACAACATAGTATCATGATCTCCGGCTCATTCCATCACTAATGTAGTCTATTATGATTCACTTATTGTCATGATTTCTGACACAGTCCGGGTTAGCAAGTGAATGGATTCTATCATGACAATGGATCAAGAACTCAAGAAATTAACAACACAAGTAGCATCATAATTTTTGGCTCACTCTGGGACAATAATTTAATGAAGTCAATCACGATGCTTTTTTATCACTAAGCTTCAATCTAAATGAAGCTACTTCCTTAACACTCCCTCTTAGCAAAAGAGGATTGAATAACATCTTAGGAGTATAGGTGTACTTATAACAAATCTAAAATTCTCACAAGAAGAGTACATTACAACTCAGAGAGATGTGAGTTATCTGACCTCCGACACTTTGTGACAACAACTAAATGAATTCTATTAGATAACAACCTTGATCTTCTGGTAACAATGAAGTCTCCAAGATCATAGGTAGCACAAGCTTAAACACACAGTTCAACTTGATGCATAAGTTATCATGACATTTGACACATTTTAGGATAACAATTTAATGAATTCAGTCATGATAATAGATCAAGAATAACTATCTCAGTATCATGATATCCGACACAATCTGGGATAGCCACTTACTATAGTCAATCATGATATGAGTGTTATCAGAATCCCTAACTCAATTCAGAACTAGATTTAGTGATAACCACAACAAACTCAGTACCAAGATATCTGGCACACTCTGGGACAACAACTTAATGTAGTCAATCTTGATACATTCGTTATCATGAATTTTGGCACATTCCAAGACAACTAGCTAGAGTAGTCTATCATGATAATAGGTCAAGCTATTGTTAAAGTTGTCACCTCACAATAACAACCTTACACACATATGAAAGATCGTCACCTTGATAACACACAAATGCAATATTGCCATACTTTTCACATTTTAATATTCATGGATATATATTAAATTCAATCTCAGGAATTACAATTAAATCTTAGTCATACCAAGTTTACCTCTGAAGTGTCAGAATCCCTCTGAATTTGATATCAATCTTCTTTTCCTGCAAGAGAATCCCGAAAAAGATCAAGGCAAATATCTCTTATAGTACGTATAGAAATGCAAATAAGAGAGAGACTACAATGAGTAGATAAATGTAATATTCAAGGGTAATAAATACTTATCTGTGCATCAACATCCTTGATACAAGTTGCTCCAATGAGGGTCCACATATATCAAATCAGAAAACACCTTCTCAGATTATTTGAGAGACATCTCCCCTTTGAATCATCTCCCCACTAAGGACGGTTCAAATGGGAATGTAACATTGATTATTATTCCCCCCACCCCCACAATGTAAAATTCCCACTCTTATATCATTGAACAATTATCATGTCTTCTTATGAAATGAATTGATTTCTCTAAGAGAGGTGACACTCTATAATTAATACTTTCTTTATATAAAGAGAAACCCTTCCTTGAATATGTTCTTCTTTGTTAATGCTTGACCACTATTATAAAAAAATAATATCTCTTTAATGAAAGCCACTTTCAAGAATTTCACATAGACCCATACACATTCTGTCATAATGTTTGATTTCTACACTTTCTCTCCAATCACTCCGGTGAGATTCTTCAAAATTTGTTTTTCACCAACATATCCAAACTTCAGCAAAATCCAATGGTGGATTGGTGAGATATGGTACCTGTACTGAGACTGTATTTTTTGAGACAGTCACACATTCACCATCAACAAACTACTCTCTTACATTTGCAGTTTGGCTCTGATACCATGTTGAGTTTTAGGATCACTTCAAATGTAATAACACTCTCTATATTGTCTATGTGTTTCAAATGCAACAATCTCTCTTGCATTTATATTGAGGATGAGGCAAGGAGAGACATGTCCCTTCATGGGACATGTTTCATTATTATATTATTAATATAATAATGATTGATTATGTAACTATGCCTTTAGAGAGGCATATCCTTTAAAGGACACGCCTCTTCCCATTAATTATAATTTAATCAATCTTATAATTTTTCATCGATCACTTATTAATTTAGAATAATATAATAGATTAATATTGAATATTAAATTTCATATGATTAATAATAATATAACATATATAATATATTATTACTAATCAACATATATTATATGTATTCTCAATGATCATATGACTGAAGCTACAAACATTAAAAAAAATTTCATGTTTGTATGCTTGAATAGGGAATGTTAAATCGGTTGATTGTTAAATTGTTGAAATTGTGTTTTCCCTTCATTATCTGAATTTGTTTATTTTTGGTTGTCTATTTGGGAAATTAGTATCATGATCAAGTTGAGATATATTAATTGGTTCATAGTTTTTTATGTTGTGGAAAAATTCAATTGAAGAAATTAGTATTAATATATTTTATAGTGAGGTATAATCAAACTTAATAAGATATCAAATATTCATTGCATATGTATGTCTATGTTATGATTAGTTTTGATTGGTCGTCTGTATGAGTAGAGTATTGCCCTAGGTGGATTTGGTATTCCAACTTCAATTATTTTATGGATTTATGCCTACACACTTTGGGTTCATGTAGAACATTCGTAACCATATTTATGTCACGATTGGTTCACACGTTGTTTTGAGTGTAATTGTGATGTTATGTCATGTGATATATTGAGTCTCGATCAATGTTTTATTCGACCACAAAATGTGACGAACATTGCCGTGATAAGTTTCGATTTTTTCTCTTGGTCACCTTGTTTCTACTGATACGGTTGGTTTATGATCTGAATGATGATTTGAAATATGTTTTACTCCTTGTTTGGAGATTGATGTCATTGATAACTTTGTTCCTTGAGGATTGGATTCATCTTGTGAGATGATACTTATGAATTACATTATTGGTTATTGAGATGTCAAATATGGGATGGACAGTCTGGATCCTTGTATAGGATGAGTTATTCTTTGTTATGCTCCAACAACTGCATTGGTGATTTTTATGACAATGTTTTATGAAAAGTATTTCATGGATTTGGTTTTGTCTTCTCTTTGTTTCTTGGCTAGAAGCATTAGGGTAGGTTATCTAGGATCATAGATGGGGAGTGACTTGCAATAAGCATCGGGGCCCACAAGTGGCCGCTAGGATCACTTATTATAAGTAGCTTAATGAAGTGATAACTTAATAAATTTATTTAGAAAAATATTAATAACATAATTATGGACCTTACCCATGCCTTGAGCGCTAGTAAAGGCTAGGATGGAGTAAGATGATGTTTTTCGTCCAGTGTGGCATGTGTTCTGACATAGTTGGTTCTTCCTTGTTTGTATGAAAGGATTACTAATCCCACATATGGTCACTTGGGCATCGGGGTCCAGAGAGGCTACTAGGACAAAGTCCAAGGGTTAGATGTATGTGATGACACTTCTCTATATATGTCCTAGGTTCCTACATAGCAATTTGGTACACCCAATTTGTGTCTTGATCATTTATACTTGATAACCTTATAACCATTTATTACAATTTTATATGTGTACCATTTGCATTAGCTTTGCTTGTTTCTTGAGTGAGGACTTGTGTTATCTCCTCGGCACGGTGGGAGTGGACCTCTGGGTTCCATGTGGTCGGGTGGTAGTGATTCTATTACCATTAAGATCCGACATTCATGACTTTATGCTAGGATGATCCTTGATGCTGCTTCTATCTTCTTGTTCATTTTTTGGAGATTTTCTTATTGTCATCATGAGATGATATCATGTAATCTATGATGTATTGATTTGATACATTGATTCAGGAGATGTATATGTACTTGTATTGTATTTGTGATTTGATTCATTATTGTTACTCCTGAAATATGTGCAGTGGAAGTTGTATTATCTTGTATACTATGATGTATCAGTTGTACTCTTTATATTGTATCTTTAATTAAATTGATGTAATTGTTAGAATAATTGAGAGGGGGGAGGGGGGGTGAATCAGTGGCCTCAAAAATTAATCCTTAAATCAACCCAAAAACTTATTACTACGTTTATAAGCCTCTAGTTATCTTCATTCCTACAAGATGATTGCCTTGAAATATTAATAACAAATAACTACTGCTCGGATTACTCTTTCAAACCTTATTCTTACTTTTACCGATTAGCAGTCTTTCTATTTACCAAAATATAGTAAATAACTAGTGTATACCGATCAATCCAGATTTACTTATATGAAATGAAAAACAATAAAGTAATGACTCATAAACACATTAACACATGGATTTTTAACGTGGAAATCCTATTATGGGAAAAACCACTGGGACCGGTAACCCAAATTTTCACTCTTCTGAAGTGAGCTCGGTGAAGAGTCAACCTTGTTAAAGGTTACAAATACACTATTAGGTGTGACGTTGTTAGAGGATTTAAATGAATATTTTTCCACTTAGTATTTGGCATCTAATGCTACCATCCTTGATCAAACACTCACTTGTCCTGTCAATAGGTATCGGGCATATCCAATGCTACTTTGTATGATTAAACTTTTTGATACTCCTTGGGATGTATCTCAATTAGAAAATAATTTTAAGTCCTACTTAGTTAAGAGACTTGATGCTTCAATGGTTACATTGAAACAATAAATTGATCTAGTCACATATACAACTAGAATTGCAGATTTTTAGATCTATTATAAGTACATTACCTTTCTGATCAATGTTATCAATTCAATACCTTTGCTCCACACTGTTCTGCTCTGTGATGTTGTATCATTGTTCATTGGTGTCTGCAAAATTTACCTCTTTCCTCAGCTTGATTGATCAGGTCTGAATGAAGACATTCTTCTCCTTCATAATCTCTTCAGCCTCAATTCTCTTGTCACTTCCCTAATTCACATTGAATTATCTTGTCTCTTATATAGACACGATTTCACCATTTCTTGGCTTTCTTGATCTTGGCGTGATCCATAATTCTTGTCAATTAGATTTAAAGCAAAACTCTTGTTTTATCTCATAGAGATCTTCTTGCCAACTAGACAAAACAACTTTAAATCCTTAACTTATCTTTGGCTTTATCTTGTCGATTAAAACAATGATAATTACCAGTTAAGTCTATATTTAGCTCTTGATAGCTAATCCTTTTGTTGTTTCTGAACTCTTTGTTCTGTTGGTTAATACTTCAGTTAGTCATCGGTGACAACTGACTATTCTATCAGTGAGACTTTAGTTGTCTTCGGGATCTCCGTCTGTTGGTGTTGTCTATCCATCAGGAAACACTGTAATTCTGTCTGTCGGGTTACACTATGATTTTTCTCATTGGGTAACACTGTGACTTTGCTCATTGGTAATGCTATGCTTTTTATCATTAGGTAACATTGTGACTTTTCTCTCATTGGTTTACTCTATCCGTCGATGTATACGGTTACTTTGTGAATACTTAAGTTTTATGCATTACTGATAGCATAGCCTTTTATTCATTGGTTATTTGAAGTCTTTAGCAGTATGTACATGACCATACATATTATATCAAGTTGACATCAATGAAAATATAATACATTAACTGATTTAATGTCTTGCATTAACTTTCTGTGTCTCGGTGATCAACAACTTAACATCTTCAAAAATTCAATCAGTTATAGTTCATCAATCTCTCCCTTTGGCATTGATGCAACACACTACATTATCACACTATATTATCACTAATACAATATGAAATATAACAGTTGAAGTTCATCAAACTACCAATCTTATGTACTATAATCGATACAAATATCTGGTCCTCGGTAAGCTCACATAGCTTAAATTTGATTCTTGCAGCTCTCTTTCTGTCTTCAATCCCTTCACTGGATAGATGTAGAATATTTCTTCTTCTGATGTGATGTGTTATCTTCTTGTGTCTAACTCTCTCCCTTTGACTATTCTTTTCTTTTGATGTCTCTTTTCTCTCTCATCAACAATCTCTCCCTTTGTATGTACTCTCCCTTTTTGGTTACATCTATCCCTTTGGATAATGCTCCCCTTGGATAATGTGATAATAGATATAATCTCTCCCTTTGAAAACAATGCCAAAAAAATATTTGACAGTAATGCCAAACAATCCTTTCTATCCATTCAATATTTTCCCTGAATTTCCCAATCCATCAACAATACAAAAACTCTGGTGCTTGGTGTAGATAAATATCTTGCTGTGTACAGATGTATCTTTGAAGTCTATCTCTTTGCTTGCATCAACATGAATGGCATTCTGATAATATGTAGGCTGATGCAACTTTCTAGTCATCTTACTGATCAGTAGACAAGGGTATGACCCCTAGTCACTTTCTCAAGTACTCAAATGTATCCTTGGGCAGTGGATTGGTGAAGATATCAGCCAATTGTTCTTTTGATTGCACATACTCAAGTATCACCTCCTTTTCTTGAACTTGTTCTCTCAAATAATGATACTTGATAGCAATGTGCTTTGTCTTAACATGCATGACTAGATTCTTGGAAATGTTAATTGCACTGGTATTATCACAATAGATAATTAGTGGTTCAAGAATTTTCATATTCATACCTTCCAGTAACTATTTGATCCATGCAATATTTGAGTAGTTTGCAGCAGCAACAACATAATCTACTTCTACAGTAGACTGAGAGATGCATCCTTGCTTCTTGCTGATCCATGTGACAAGTTTGTCACCCATAAAAAATTCTCCTCCAGTTGTTCTCTTTCGGTCATCAAAATTTCCAACCCAATCAGCGTCGATAAAGACCTTAAGTTCAAATTTGCGTTCTCTTCTATACCATAAGCCATAGTCCTTGGTATTCTTCAGATATCTTATGATTCTTTTCACAACAGTCATATGTGATTCCCTAGGATTAGTAGAAAATCTTGCAACTATTCCTACTGCATGTACAATATCTGGTCTAGTATGTACAACATACATGAGTTTGCCAATAATTGATCTGTACAAAGTCTGATTTACCTCAGGTGACTTGTCCTCCTTTGTCAGCTTTCATCCAGTTTCCATCGATGTTCCAACTGGCTTGGAATCTTCCATCTTGAATATTTTCAGCACTTCCTTGATGTATTTGGATTTTGTAATGAAAATTCCTTCATCTTGTTGCATGATCTGTAAACCAAGAAAGAACTTGATCTCTCCAAACATAGACATCTCAAACTCTTTTCCCATTTAATTTGCAAATTATTTGCATAGAATATCATTGCCTCCAAATATGATGTCATCAACAAATATTTCAGCAATCAAAATGTTAGCATCAGTATCTTCCTTCAAATAAAGATTATTGTTTTCACTAGTTCTTACAAATCCAATACTTATGAGATAGGAATGAATTCTTTCATACCAGGCTCTCGGTGCTTGTTTCAATCCATACAAGGCTTTGTGTAGTCTACATACCATGTTCCTCTTGTCTGGATCAACAAACCCTTTTGGTTGCTCAATGCATACCTCTTCCTCAAGTATTCCATTTAGGAATGCAAACTTGAAATCCATCTGGTATACCTTGAATCCTTTAAATGCAACATAAGCAAGTAATATTATCACTCCTTCTAGCCTAGAAATGGGTGCAAAGGTTTCTCCATAGTCAATCCCTTCTTCTTGTGCATGCCCCTTGCACACTAGTCTTGCTTTGTTTGTATTGAATTCTCCATTCTCATTCAAATTTTTTCTGAATATCCATTTGGTACCGATGACATTCTTGTCATTTGGTCTCGATACAAGTGTCCATGTCTTGTTTTTCTCAATCTGCTCAATTTCATCATTCATAGCACTAATCCATTCTTCATTATCAAGTGCAACATTGACAGATTTTGGCTCAAAATCACAAATTAGACATCTTGTGTTTAGAGACTTACTTCTGGTTCTCATACCATCCTTCTTGTCTCCTATGATCTAGTTCTGTGGATGGTTCCTTCTAACATACTTGGAAAGTGCAGGTTCAATTCTTTGTCTATAATCTTGATCATCATTTTGATCTCCATCGCTCGGTACATCATCTTGAGCAATATCCTAATTTTTAGTATTTGCAGCCTGATGCTCGGTTGCAATATTTTGTTGCTCGGGAGCTATACATTGTTGTTCGGGTAGAGTGCCAGGTTCTTTTTGTTAACAAACCTGTTGTAGTCCTTTGGTTCTTTCCTTTTCATTATTCTCTGCAAATTCATCTATCTCTACATTTTCACTTTCAACAATTTTGTTAGAAGCTTTATTGAGAAATTTATAAGCCTTGCTCTTGGTGGAATACTCTAGAAAGATACCTTCATCACTTTTGGAGTCAAGCTTTCCATTTCTATCATCTTTTAAGATATAACATTGAATACCAAAGATCTTGAAGTAACTTACATTGGGTGTGTATCCATACCATAGCTCATAGGGTGTCTTCTTGGTGTCTTTCTTCAATTGTACTCTGTTTAATGTGTAAACAACAATATTGTCAGCTTCCCTCCAGAAGATTTGGGTGATGCCTTTCTCTATCATTAGTTTCCTTGCACAATCAACAATGGATCTGTTCCTTCTTTCAGCAATTCCATTTTGCTGTGGTGTTCTCGATGTAGAGACCTATCTTTTGATTCCATGCTCATTACAAAAGTTAGTGAATTCATCTGAAATAAATTCTCCTCCTCTATCTGATCTTAATCATTTCAATTCCTTACCACTTTGTTTTTCTACCATTCCTTTCTACCATTTAAACATCTTGAATGCTTCTGATTTATCTTTTAGAAACATAACTGTCATCATTCTAGAGTAATCATCAACAAAGAGAATGAAATATCTATCACCATAGTATCTCTTTGTCCTCATGGGTCCACATAGATCAGTATGGACTAATTCTAGAGTAGCATCACATGTATGGGTTTTTCTTTTGAAACTAAACTTTGTCATCTTACCTTTTTGACAATTTTTGCACATGATATTGTCTGTCTTACATGCTTGGTAAGCCTCTTACATTTCTCCTTTTGCGTATCTTGATCATGTTGTCAAAATTTACATGACACAATCTTTTATGCCACAACCATATATCTTTGTTTCTATCCATTAAGCAAGTGGTGTCAGTATCATTCAGATAGAATAAGTTACCTTTGGTCTGTTCTAGAGTTCTGATCAATCTGCCTGATTCATTGAGGATCTTTGCCTTCTTATTCTCAAATGCTACTCGGTGACCTGAATTATTCAGCTAAGAAACACTCAATAGATTATAATTCAATCCTTTCACCCAACAAGAATTTTCACATTTTATCAGGTTATTCAACATTATAGTTACTTTACCTTCATTTGGATAAGGTGTGTCATTACCCATTCTTACTGTACCACCATTATAATACTCAAAAGTATTAAAATTTTCTATGTCACCGGTCATGTGGTAAGTGCAGCCACTATCTATGATCTAGATATCATTATTTCTAACTTTATATATGAGTGCATTTTCTACATACCTTTGATCTTCACCTGAATCATCTTTTATTTCCACAAACACCATCTCAATGGCTTCATCAGATTTGGTGTCAGTATCTTCATCTTTGCATGTAGCTAGGTAACTGGCCTTATTTCCTTTGTCCTTGTAGTCTTGGGTATCTCTTCTTTCTGATTGTCGGTTGCTTCTGTAATCTTGGTTATCAATTATGTCAAACTTATTTTCAAATGATCTATCATTACTTTTGTCATCTTTTCTTCTGTTAGGACATCTTACAACAAAGTGTCCAATCTCTTTACAATTAAAACTTACAAGTGGTAATTTACCTTTGTATTTACCTTTGCCTCTCTGCATTCTTCTAGCCATAAGTGCATCAATTTCATCAAGATCTTCTTCATCATTTTCACTTTCACTATCTTTTCTCATAGTGTGTTTATGACTTGATTTTCTTATTCTCAAAGAAGATTGGAATGCAGACTCTATGTTTGGTAAGACACAATTATCAAAGTTATTCATCTCAAATGAAATCAATCTTCCAATCAAACTATCTAGAGTAACATTGTTATTTGCTACTGCTCTCATTTCTTGTATGACAGATACTCTAATAGCATAAGTAGGAAGTAAGGTTCTTAGAATTTTACTTACCACTGTCTCTTCATCTAGTACACCTCCAACTCCTCAGATAGTATTGACTACCTCTTTGATTCTTGTCTTGTACTATGTGATATTTTCACCTTCTTTCATTCTGAGATCATCAAACTTTCCTCTAAGGATTTCTGCCTTGGCTCTCAGAACATTTATATCACCACCATGTACAAGCTTTAATTTATCCCACATCTACTTTGCAGTTGTGCATGTTTTGACATCTTCAAATTTAGCATTGGAGAGTGAGGAAGCAAGCTCTATTATCATGTAGTTGTGCTCATGCTTCTCTCTCATTTGTTCAACTATGAGTGATCATATGTGAAAAACATATTTAGTATCTAAGTATTGAGTAACATCATTTCCAATACCTGATAAGTGGAGTCTTATCCTGCTTTGCCATGATGCAAAGTTGTCTTTATTCAACTTGGGCACATCTCGTCTATTCATCTTGTGATAAGTTTCTTGAGCTATTAAAATCCCTTTCTAAGCACACAAGCTCTAATACCAATTGTTAGAATAACTGAGAGGGGGGGGGGCGGGTGAATCGGTAGCCTCAGAAATTAATCCTTAAATCAACCCAAAAACTTATTACCACATTTATAAGCCTCTAGTTATCTTCATTCCTACAAGATGATTGCCTTGAAATATTAATAACAAATAACTACTGCTTGGATTACTCTTTCAAACCTTATTCTTACTTATACCGATTAGAAGTCTTTTTATTTACTGAAATACAGTAAATAACTAGTGTATACCGATCAACCCAGATTTACTTATGTGAAATGAAAAACAATAAAGTAATGACTCATAAACACATTGACACATGGATTTTTAATGTGGAAACCCTGTTAAGGGAAAAACCACTGGGACCGGTAACCCAAATTTTCACTCTTCTAAAGTGAACTCGGTGAAGAGCCAACCCTGTTAAAGGTTACAAACACACTATTAGGTGTGACCTTGTTAGAGGATTCAAATGAATAGTTTGTCACTTAGTATATGACATCTAATGCTACTATCCTTGATCAAACACTCACTTGGCCTGTTAATAGGTATCGGGCATATCCAATGCTACTTTGTATGATCAAAATTTTTGATACTCCTTGGGATGTATCTAAATTAGAAAAGAATTTTAAGTCCTGCTTGGTTAAGAGACTTGATGCTTCAATGGTTAAATTGAAACAGTAAATTGATTTGTTCACATATACAACTAGAATTGTAGATTTTCAGATCTATTGTACTTGTACATTACCTTTCTGATCAATGTCATCAATTCAATACCTTTTCTCCACACTGTTCTACTTTGTGATGTTGTATCACTGTTCATCGGTGTCTGCAAAATTTAGTTCTTTCCTCAGCTTGATTGATCAGGTCTGAATGAAGAATTTCTTCTCCTTCAGAATCTCTTCAGCATCTATTCTCTTGTCACTCCCCTAATTCACATTGAATTAGTTTGTCTCTTATATAGACATGATTTCACCATTTATTGGCTTTCTTGATCTTAGCGAGATCCATAATTCTCACCAATTAGATTTAAAGAAAAACGCATGGTTTATCTCATAGAGATCTTCTTGCCAACTGGACAAAACAACATTAAATCCTTTACTTATCTCTGGCTTTATCTTGTCGATTAAAACAATGATAATTACAAGTTAATTCTATATTTAGCTCTTGACAACTAAGCCTTTTGTCATTTCTAAACTCTTTGTTCTGTCGGTCAATACTTCAGTTAGTCGTCAGTGACAACTGACTGTTCCGTCGATGAGACTTCAGTTGTCTTCGGGATCTTTGTCCATCGGTTTTGTCTATCCGTCGGGCAATACTGTAATTTTGTCTGTCGGGTTACACTGTGATTTTGCTCATCGGGTAACACTGTGACTTTGCTCGTCGATAATGCTATGATTTTGCTCGTTAGGTAGCACTGTGACTTTGGTCTCATTGGTTTACTCTATCCATCGGTGTACACTTTGTCGATGTATATAGTCACTTTGTGAATACTTAACTTTTTTGCATTATTGATACCATAGCCTTTGATTCATTGGTTCTTTGAAGTCTTTAGCAATATGTACATGACCATACAGATTATATCAAGTTGACATCAATGAAAATACAATACATTAACTAATTTAATGTCTTGCATTAACTTTCTGTGTCTCGGTGATCATCAACTTAACATCTTCAAACATTCAATCAGTTATAGTTCATCAGTAATGAGTGTATCTTATTATTTAGTTGAAATAAAAATGTTAGTGTACTTTATTATTATTTTCTTTTCATTATGATTCAGTAAAGGATTAGGAAGATTTCAATTTGGGTTTTAAAATGAACGTAAGGTGCGTCATGTGATTATGTTATGGTTGTACTTAGTAGATTAGTTAACATTTACGTAATTCTACGTCATGGAACCCTTGAGACTTGTAATCTGTAAATGAGTTACATTAATGAGTATAAAATGTCTTATGTTATATTGCTTCCGCATTATTATTCATTATTTATTGTAAACTATTAAGAAAAAAAATTATTCGGTAAACTTAGTAACATGTTTTAGGTTAATTTATCATGGGTTCTAGGGCGGGGCGCCACACCTTACACTTTGAGAAACTTGTTATATAAATCAAGCTCAAATACACATGATAAGACTGTAATGTCTTGTCTCCTAACGTCACTTGTTCACCATGCATTTATTACAAGTCCATCTTGATTTTGAGTTTAAAGATTGTTGTGATTAAGTGACATCACTGGCGATATAAGAACTATAGTTTTTCAAAAGTCGTAACTCAACTTTTATTTTTTATTTTTAAGTTTTAATATGGTTACCCATTGTTTTTATTTTGAGATTTTGAAGGGAATAATTTTTGGAAATGGTTTATTTAGAAAGAAAATGAACTTTTTGTAGTCTTTTAAAATTTTGAATGAGGTAAAAACTTTGGGGTCTTTTTGGTATTAAATGGGAAGAAGAAATAATTTTTCTTTTACAAATTTTTAAAGAATTTCTTACTTTCTTGTTTTTTGTTACCTATGGAGAATTAGTCTTTGTAATATCATGGACAGTTAGAATAATTGGGGATCTACTATTAGATGTGGAAGCAAATTCCATGCACTCATCTTCTTCATAAATTTTGATAATATTTTTTTGTCTTTAGCATTATCAATATTTAAGAGGGTAGTGACATAATTTAGGGAAAAAAATTGCCCATAATCAAAATATTGAATCTATTTTATATCATATTCAATAATTACACATGTTCTTCTTTGCTTTAATTTTTTATGCATGTTGATTGTAGTTCCTCAAGCAACATAAGAAAGAGCTTATCTCGGGATATTTGTTTTGAGTTTGAAAAACTATATTCATTAGGCATGTAATTTGATATACTAACTCATAGCAAGACTATTTAGTATGTACAAAATCATATTTTATTTATGACTTTATAGGGTTATATACAAAAAGGATTTTTAGAGTGCGATCTAAAATGTCAAATGTTAGCTATTATACATCAGTCTCTTCTCATTGTTTTCTCCCTTTCTATTATTCTTTTTCTATTTTTTAATTTGAGATGGATTTCCCTAGATAATCATAATGGGGTTATTATTTGTGCACCATCACAAATGTACAATCAACCCACTTTGTTTTTTTTTCATGTTATTACTTATAACTATCATAAAATGTTATAATGTGGACTTGGGTTAGCTTGGGATTTTTGTGTTCTTTCTTTAAATTTTGTATGTTTTTAAAAACAAAAAATAAATTATGGAGTACTTGTATGTTTATATGGAAAATATTAGTTATATGGATCGTTCTTGTGATGATTGAGTTTCCTTTTGACCCCTTAGGCAATGTATACAACAAGTAGAAAATGTTGAGAAATGTGTGTTGTACAACTTATATAATAAGATGTTAGTTCATGTTTTAGATGCACATGGTTTATCTAATGCTACTTAGTGGTTTTGTGCAAGCTTATTTCTATACAAACAAATGCATGAGTTGTTGTTGAGATTGATTTATGTAACCTTTAGCTTTTTGGCCAAGGTTAGAGTGAGCATCTCTTATAAGTTGTACATGTGAAGAGAGGGAATACAAATTGAGACTAGTGGTTACATAATTCTCATTTCCTTGTTCACATGGAGTGTAATTAGGGAGCTCGATATTCTAGAAGTCTTGCATAGAGACTTTGCAAATTTATTGTAATATTTTTTCGTGAGGTAATAAATTTGGTGTGCGGTTGTTTTTGGAGGCTAACCTTTTTTTTCTCATGAGATTTTCTTGAAGTAGATCTTGTGTCATCGTTATGCTATATTTGTTTATTCTTTTGCATTATAGATTTTGAATACTTGTTTAAATATTTTTCTCTTGGAGTTTGGGAAATAATTCCAAATGACTACAATTTTTCTTTCACAAAGAACTATTGTTAAAAGCTAGTAATCTTTAGTTTGTTTATTGATTTTTAAGGTCTCAAATACACTTATAAAAGTGGTATAAAAAAATTGGCACATTTGTATTGGGCTTGATATTTATGAAACCTTTAATCAAAATATTGCGTTTATTATGAATACATGGTAATAGATTTCTTTACCCTATTGTATATAGATGATATGTTAATTTGTTACTAACAACAAGGATAATATTTGTGATTTGAAGTGTCAAATTTCAACATAGTTTAACAAGCTTAAAAGCTACCCAGTATATCTTGGATATGAACATCAGAAAAAATAAATGAAAATTAAACTTTAAATTGCTCAAAATAAGTATGTGAGATCTATACTACAACATTTTCAGCATAGAAAATAGTAAACCAATGAGTGTTACTATGTATATGGGAACTGTTTTAATTAAGCATTGTCTCATGACACTCATTTAGATGGATAATTTGTAGTTGAGAGCTTGTTATATCTAATAGTTTGCATTAGACTGTAAATTTCCCAGGTTTTGGGAGTCTCGAACCACTTTGTGGCTAGTCCTAAACAAGATAATAATAATGCAATTAAGATGGTCTTTTGATATTTTTTTGGAACCTTTAGGTAACATGTTATCATGGTGATTCTACAAAAAAATAGCACTCGATTGATATTTGTAGATGCAAATTGGACATAAGACGACAACGAAAGATCCGCCAATAGATGTTGTCAATTTATTTAGTGGTGTAATTAATGTTGTTGGATTTATCTAAACTTTTCATCGAGTGCAATCCTTTTGATTCAATTAATTATTATATATTCAAGGGGTGTCTCTTCACCAAGGGACACCACTCTTTATTAATATGTATTAATATAATTATATTAATATAACATCAATATATTATTATATTATATGTAATTATAAATATAATTATATTATCACAATTATAATATAAGTTAATCATCTCATAATAATATAAGAATTATAAAATATAATTATATTATCTCACAATAATAATGTCAATATAAACACAACCTTTGTGTTAATTATATTATCACAATTATAATATAAGTTAATCATCTCATAATAATATAATAATTATATAATATAATTATATTATACCATAATATAATTATGTTATCTCACAATAATAATGTTAATATAAACACAACCTTTGTGTTATTTATGTAGGCCTATGGATTTCGACCAGAACTACAATAAAAAAATCAACACTCCCTCTTAGCTAGGTAGGAATCCTTCTCTAAATATGAGTCACATAGTGACATCCACCATGGATACTCCCAGAGGGTGGATCCATCATGGTTACACCCATGATTGGAAATACAAATGAACACAACATGATGGCTAATCCCATGGATGATGAAAGAATAGATATCACCTCACTGTGACATTAAACATCATGGCTTATCCATGGATATTACCTCACATGATATCCATCATTAATTTTTTTTCACAGATATCACCTCATGTGATATCCATCATTATGGCTTTCCATAAATATCACTTTACGTGATATCCATCATTATGGTTTTTCATAGATATCGCCTCACATGATATCTACCATTATGGCTTTTCATAAATATCACTTTACGTTATATCCACCACTATGGATTTTCATAGATATCACCTCATGTGATATCCACCACTATGGCTTTCCATAAATATCACTTTAGATGATATCTACCACTATAGATTTTCATAGATATCACCTCACATGATATTCACCATTATGGATTTCCATAAATATCACTTTACGTGACATCCACCACTATGGATTTTAATAATTATCCTCTAATGATATCCACCATTATGGATTTTCATAGATATCACCTCTCGTGATATCAACCATTATTGCAATATTGTCAATTCACAATGATGGTAAGATGTACACGTGTTCATCATTGTGAGATCGTCACCTCACAATGATATTCACCATAGATCATCTAGAGGGTAAACACATAAGTACAAGAAAATCACCACAAACTCTCTCATGTGGTGTTGTCATAGCGTCACACACATGACATCCACCATGAACCATATCAAAGGGTGGATCCACCATGGCTACTCCCAGAGGGTGAAACAAGGGCTTTCACCTCAAACTTCTCTCTGATAGAGAAGAATACATTAAAGTACATCTCAAGAAATCACTGATGTTGAGACTCCCTCTCAGCAAGGGCTTTGTTCTTCACAACTGCAAGCTTGTCTAAAAAATGTACAAACTTTACTTTGGCAAGAGGCTTGGTGAAAATATTGGCCATTCATTCTTTAGTGATATTGTACCTTGATTGAATAACATTCCAATGCACCATATCTCTAATATAGTGATATTTGATCTTAACATGCTTAGTTTTATCATGAAATACAAGGTTGGAGTCTGCATCACTCATTCTCACTAAGTACCCATCTATCTAGGAATATCCAAACCTTGGTGTCTGTATAAAGGACTTCCATCCTACACACATGAAAATCCATCACATGAATCATAGTCCTCTGACTGCTGATCACTAGAGAAATCATCTTGTCATGGTCCACTCCCTCAGAACCAATATGACCAAGGTCCTCGGATGTCAACATAAGAAGATCCTCTAGCTGATCCCTTTGAATCCCCAAGTACTAACCTCCTAAACTTCTTGTCCAAGGTTGCTTCTGATGGTTTGTCAGACTCCCTCTAAATGTTATCTCTTCTTCCAAGAAACATTTTTAGCCATCAACTCAGTCCCATGACTTCAAGCATCAAGTTATTTCTCCCTTGTCTTTTCACAAGAGAAGTTGAAAGAAAAAGGTTGTGGAACTTGGCAACATGACATGATGGTCCTTAGTAAATAAAAACACAAGCATAATACAAATCACCTAATAGAAAATTCTATTCAGATTAAACATCAACTATATGTTCTCCGCCCAGATTTTGAACACATGGAATCAGAAGTACTGCCAAAAGATATATTGGATGAATACCTCTTAAATACTCCTTGATTATAGATAAAAACTAGGAACTTTTAAGCACTAGTAAATGATTCCTTGTAGAAAAATGACAGTCAACTATAATATATGTCATACTTACCCAATCAAATATTGACAAATAACCTTTATTCCCGACCATGTACTAAATATATCGCTTCTTAGCAATGGCCAAATAAAATATTCAATATAGATGTTAACCTCTAGTCAACAACAATTATACTAATTGGCACGATGTCTCCAAAGTTCGCTACATATTCAATTTGTCAATAATCCAAAAATTACCACTAAAGAGGCACGTGTGGGCCCGTATCAAGTTCCTAAACCCTCCATAAAAAAAAATAAAAAATTATCACTAAAGCCCTCAAATATTATTGCTACTCAACTGACCACCTCCATCTGAATTGATAATAATATAGAATCTTCCACTTAAATGTGTCGGAAGGTGGCAGGGCAATAATCTTTGTTCTATGTCCAGCCTCACGAATCTGAAACCAATTACAATCTTTAAGGTCTCAAACACTAAGGAGTCTCCAAACCCCTATTAAAGAGCAACAACTCTTTCACAACTTGAGCACTTACTCAACAAATCTAAACATCAATTATTTTCTTTTAAGCACCAACTTTTTCAAAAAATCAAATCATTAATTAGAGAATTAACTCAGAATATACAAATAATATAATCTTGGTGTTTATCCCCTTATGTTTACAAAATGATAGGATTAAGCATTCTAAAACAACAATATACAATCTGAGAAATTGATTAAACTCTTGTAGTCAGAATTCAAGTTTGTATAATCAGAATATTTCTCCTCTATATTAATCTGAAACAAAATCACTACAATCCCTCTGATTTTTTAGATTGCAAAATGATTTGCCTCCATTAATCATGTGGTCTCAGATCAATTTGTTCAACCTTCTTATCACTTTAATTTCACCGGCAACTCTTAGAGAGAAATACATAGGTCTTCAACTCTCATATCATTGAAGAAACAATAGAATTTGTTTTTCAATGTTTTTCTTTACCACACATATCAACTTCTTTTTCTCAACCTGTACACTCTTAATTCGATTCAAAGAAGGGATATATATAAGTGTTAAGTTTTTAGGATAGATGCAAATGTAATAACACTCTATGTTGTATGTATTTTCCAAATGCAACAATCTCTCTTTCATTTATATTGGGAATGAGGATAGGAGAGACATGTCCCTTCATGGGAC
>MU223628.1:1505852-1534777 GCA_018584345.1 Thuja plicata
TAAATCAGCAAGGCCATTTTATGCACTATGTAGATATCATCGATACCAAAAGATACCACATCTTTGGAGTTTCTTTGAGAGTGGACATGGAAAGGGAGAGCATGATGGTGCAGGAGCCTGTATCGAACGTGCTTTAAGAAAGTATCAGCTGGACTATCAAGGATATCGTATAAATAATGCTCATGATGTAGTTGACTGGTACAAAGGTTTATCCAACACTACTCTTACAACATCTTACACATGGTTACTATGCTCAACCTTTACAACACCAAGCAACATACTGGTGAACCATTTGTCAAATTTCTCGAAAGGTGGAGGAAGATATTTGCAAGATACCCTAGACAAATACCAGAGCCAGAAAAGATTGATATCTTCATCAACAATCTGGTTCCTGAGATGAATTACGCAACACAAATGCAAAAACACACCTCTTTCAGTGACTTGGTTGACAGTGCTATGAGAATTGAGGATGTTCTCGTCAAAAAAGGGGATCTTACTTTGAATAAAGACATTAAATCTTCCAACAACAACAATAACAAGGACAAGAGTAAATACTGGAACAAGAACCATAATGTGGTTAACGATGGTGTTGTTGATTCACCTGAGATTAAACCGAATGAGCCAATATTTAACCTCACTACTAGCATACAGGGTGCCAAGCATAGTTTGGTTACTCCCAACACTTCTTAAAACACTGAGGATGCTCGGAAAGACAAAGAACCTTGGATCCCCTGACCCAAGTGAAATTTCACTCCTCTTGGAGAAATTTTGGAAGATGGGCTATAAACATTGGTTGCCAACAAGATAATCATGATTCCCAACTCGAAACCGTGGGAACCCGAGGTAAAACCCAAATGGTGGAATGACGATCACTACTGCAATTTTCATAAAAATAAAGGACACTTAACAGACGACTGTACAAAAATAAAGCATGTGATACAAGATCTAATTGATAAAAAAAATATCACTGTTGGTACTCACGGGTCAAACGATGATCATAATGGCTTCAAGCAACCTTTTCTTCCTATGAGAAAGGAGAATCCTCACAAACTCTGGGAGCCATGATAAATCATACATATGCCAACACGGACAACATGATACACATGCTTGAACCCTCTGATAGATCTGTCAATGTCATTATCATTAAGGATAAGGAACCCGATTCTGCTAATGTGGTCACTAGGGGCCAATCCAAGATCACTCTTAAGGGAGTGACATCTGCATCTAAACAAACTGTTGGACTGAAAGAAAAACCCTCATCATCAAATTAGGTTACTACAAACTAAAACTTAATCGATCAATTACAATGAACTCCTGCTCATATATCTATATTAGAGTTGCTGAAATTATCACCTTCACATAAATAAGTCCTTGAGACCGCACTTGTGGAAACCAATGTTCTGAAGGACCTTGATGTTGGTCGGTTCCAGACCATGGTTAATCATTTGACCTCTCCTAACTATCTATCTTTCTTAGAATAAGATGAAAAATCCCTTAGTCACCCACACAATCAACCTTTGCACATAGAGGTTTTGATTCACAAAAGTCGGGTTAGGCGCGTTTTGATATATGGAGGCATTGGGTTGAATATTTGCACTCTCAAGCTAGTCACAACACTAGGGTTTTTTGAACATACCATCGATCCTCAAAGGAAGATCACTATTAAAGAATACAACAAAGAGGATTAATCATCCAAATGACTCGTGGTACTCCCCATCAGGGTAGGCCCTATTGAGAGAAATGTCACATGCCAAGTGCTTGATTTGCCTCTCGCATACAATATATTGCTAGGGAGACCATGGATCCACAATATGTAGGCGGTCCCCTCCACGTATCACCAATGTATAAAATTTACCTATAATAGGGTGGAAGTGTCCATTCCGGATGACAACACCTACTCCTGTAACACTTTGAAGCAAGTTGAGAGTATGGTTCCACACAATAAGGAGACATTGCAAAAATTCTTAAGTAGTTCGAAAGGCACTAATGCAAAGCTTTGAGGCAAAACTTAAGATTAACAACACAAGCATGGGAGAATACCAGTGGACTTCCCTCCCTACTTCTCCTAGATCTTATGGTATCCCATCCTCATTTTTCCCACCTTCAAATGGTAAACAAGTAGGATTACATGAGGGAACTGGAATGGTGACGGAAAGAGTGTCTCTTTCAGAAGAGAATGAAGAAAAGGTTGTTCTTGCATGGTTATACAAAGATGAAGAGAAAGATAATGAAGTAAAGCATGTGGAGACTTTCCCACATAAATATGGGAAAGGATATCAAATGATGAAACAAATGGGATATAAAGGTAAGGGACCCTTCGAAAAGGACAAAGGTCTTGTAGAACCCCTTCATGCTGAATTCTGAGATCCCGCAGACAAGACTGACATGGGATACCATGGGAAAATGATCCATCCTTCTCCTGAAAATGATCATCCTATTAGCTCTCACACATATGCATATGCTACAGATATTGAAGATGACAATGAGATTACTCCTCTTCCCTTTGAACAATTGATGCATGCTGCCACTAACAATTTTACATATCAAGGGGAACCATATGTCCCCTCATTTTACAGAGCTTCCTTTGAACCAAATGGGACCAGTGCTTCAAATATTGTAGAGATATCAACTCGGGAGTCAGGCATGTACCTAGAACAAAAGATAGACATCCTAACTGGGGGAAACTTGTCTTCACCTCCCACGTCCTTGACCTACCGCATTTCTCAACTAACAGGGTACATGTTGTTGAGGAGGCCTCTCCTCGTGCCTCTCAAAAGTCAGAGGATGATTCCAATTAGTGTGGAATGGATAGGCAAAGTGAAAGAAATAACTACCTCAGTGTCCCAAGGTCTCTCTCTCTCCCTTTTTGGAAAATAGAGATCGTGCTCCTATCCAATTTGATTACGGGCAAGATAATACTCTACAAGAACAATATCTTAACCGGGGGAAAACTGTGGCTCCTCTACATGTTTTAGATTTACCTCACTCAGTTGAAATAGACTCTAATGAGTATGAGTGCGACTCCTTCTCTGATGCTACTATTGATATAAAAGTAGATGTGGTTCACAAATTTGCACCCTATGTTCTGCATGAAGACAATGTTCGCACCAATGAACCTTTGAGTGAACATCCTGAACTAGAACCCATCCTTATTCCCAATGATGATTTTGAAGAGGAGGAAAGGCTGCCTCTTCCACACAACACAAACTGGAATTTTGGGAGAGAACCTCATAATTCTCTTGCATCTGCTACTTAGGACTGGGATTCCGACTGATGCTCTAGTCATGCCTCTGCATAAGCTAGCAACAGAGATAATCATACATTCACTAGTCACAGGAATAATCTTGCAAATGAATGATGGGCACATTGGGATTGTGAAACAGAGGAAGATGACATAACTTGGGATCTTAGAGACCTTCAAGAACTCAACATGGATAGTCCACCATGTACAAGAATTCAAGTCATGACAATGAGTGTTTTTCTAGAATGTGTGGTTGCTCGAGAAGCATGAGAGAATGCTAACGCTAGGTCAAACGGATCGAATCCCCGTACTACCAACAATGAATCCGCTAGAAGTGTTAGGATGAATCATAGTCTAGGCAACCCTTCAGAGAGTGCTATCATAGATATTCTCTTACCTATTGAAGACCTTGATCTGGATAATTCGGTGCTATCCTTGGAACCTGTTGAATCCCTGCCTCTTGTCTATCCTGAACTCATTGAATGGAACCCTGATGTGCCCCTAGACCTCATTTCTTCTCCTAACGACTACATTTTGGCCTGCTACTTGAATGTCATTGAACCTCTCACCTCTTCCACCAGCACAATGAGTGTAAACATGATAGAGGGGGACGTCAAGTTCCCTAGCCTAAAGAGAAAAGGAAAAAAAGTCTGATGGTGAAAACCATTTTGTGGCAGTATCATAACCAAAAATAGTAAAAACAAAAGGCGTATCCAATGGTGAAAACCTCTTCGAGGCACCCAAGGATGGGGAACTTGACCTTCTTCCTAATCACCTTCAAGAAATATCATCAATGCTAATAGAACCAACACAAGAAGTAAATCTAAGAATAGCGGAGGCACCTTAGTTAATCTACCTAGAACAATCTCTATCTGAGAAAGTAAAACAAGAATTTGCTCAATTCTTCATGAAAAAGAAAATCAACTTTTCTTGGTCCTATTCATATATGCCAGGACTAGACACAGATTTGATTATTTATCATTTATCAATTTCTCCAGGAATCAATCCAGTCAAACAAAAGCTCCGTAAAATGCATCCTCATGTGGCACTATTAGTCAAAGTAGAATTAGAGAAGCTACTGAAGGCTGGATTCATTCATGTTATAGCTGACGCTGGTCAGATTTCTAATATTGTCCCTGTGACTAAACATGACAAGTCCATTCAAGTTTTCACAGACTTCAAGGATCTAAACAAGGCTTGTCCTAAAGATGATTTCCCATTACCTAATATTGACATGATTGTGGATCTAACGGCTGGTTATGAGATGTACTCACTAATGGATGGTTTTTTTGGCTACAACCAAATAAGAATCACTCCTAAAGATCAAGAGAAGACTTCTTTCACCTGTGCTTGGAATGCATTTTGTTGGAACGTCATGCCTTTTGGCCTCAAAAATGTCAGGGTGACATATCAATGAGCTATGACCACTATATTTCATGATATGATGCATAAAAATATGGAGGACTATGTAGATGACACCCTGGAAAAATTAGCAAGAAGAGCTACCCACCTAGATGATTTATAAAGGATTCTAGACAAAATGGAACAATTCAAGCTTAGATTGAATCCTAAAAAGTGTAACTTCTAGAAAGCTGTTGGGATACATTGTTTCAGCCAAAGGAATTGAGGTTGATCCTAAAAAGGTAGAGGCAATAATGGACATTCAACCTCCTCACAACATCAGTCAGGTTAGGACTCTACAAGGTTGACTCTAATCTATCAGAAGATTCATATCCGAACTTGCAGATAAAACACAACCCTTTACAAGAACATTGCACAAAGGAGCTACATTCAAATGGGATGAAGGGTGTGAAAAACATTTCTATAAAATCAAAGAATATCTTGCTAATCCACATGTACTAATGGCTCCTATTCAAGGTAAGCCTCTTCTTCTTTACATCTCAGCTACCGACACATCCCTAGGAGCTTTGTTGGTGCAAAAAGATGAAACAGGAAAAGAAAGAGCCATATATTACATAAGCAGGACCATGGTGTCCTATGAACATAACTACACTATTGTTGAAAAAGCTTCCCTTTCTGTAGTTTTTTCTTCTCAAAAACTAAGACACTATATGCTGGCACACTCTATTAAGCTAATTGCTAAAATAGATCCTCTCAAGTACCTGTTAAGCAAAGCAACTCTCACTGGAAGGTTGGTTGAGTGGGTTATGATCCTGAGTGAATTTGACATTAAATACATTGAAAGAAAAGCAATCAAAGGACAAGTTATTGTTGATCATCTAGTTGATGCTCCTTTGCAAGACACACAACCACTGCTGATAGAATTTCCTGATGAAGCTATTTTGCATCTCACAAAGTATACCTGGACAATGTTCTTTGATGGATCCTTTACACAACAAGGAGCTAGTGTTGGAACCCTCTTTATCACACCACAAGGATACAAGATCCCAAAATCTTACAAAATGATGTTCCCTTGCACTAACAACATTGCGGAATATGAAGCTTTAGCAAATGGTTTACTATAAAAATGGCTATCGAATGGAAAATAACTGAATTGCACATCTATGGTGACTCACAACTGGTAATCAACCAAGTCAATGACCAGTACCAAACAAAGGATGATAAATTGCTACCATATAAATGGATGATTGATGCTCTTAAGAAGTATTTTGTATTCGTTACTTTCCAACATATACTAAGAGAAGCAAACAAAGCAGTTGATGCTATGGCCACCTTGGCCTCCATGTTACAGCTTGAAGAGCATCACTTTCGCTATGACTTCCTGGTGGAAGAACTCCTTTTCCATGCCTACGATTCCCCGGAATCCCAAGTCGTGTGCTCCCTAGTGGGTACTGATTCTTCCCATTACACTCATATCTACTCTTACCTCCAAAACCAAACCCCGCCAAATGACCTTTCTAAAAATGAAAAGATAAATCTTATAAGGAATGCATCTTGTTACTTGATCATGGCTAACGAACTATATAAAAGAGGTCTCGATGGTACTCTCCTTAGGTGTCTAGAACACGATGAATCTAAGCACGCACTAGAGGAATTCCACGAAGGTGTCTGTGGATCTCATTCAAATGGCTTTCGTTGGCTAAAAAAACTCCTACGGATAGGATACTACTGACCCTCTATGGAAAAAGATGCCATACATTTTTCCAAAACATGCAAAAAATGCCAAAATCATGGTAACCTAATTCACGCTCCTGCACACGAGCTGTTACCTTTTATTACTCACTGGCCATTTCAGAAATGGGCCTTTGATCTGATCGGACAAATTTATCCCTTGTCCTCTGGTGGACACAAATTCATTATAACAACTATTGAATACTTCACAAAGTGGGTTGAAGCATTTCCTTTGATTAAATCTACAGGAAAGCAAGTATCCATGTTTATCCTCAATTATATCATCTGCAGATATGGCATTCCCTCATCCATTGTGACAGACAACGAGGGGCAATTTAAAAATAAAGACATGGATAAACTTTGTGACAAGTTTAAAATCACCCAACATTGTTCCTCTACTTACTACCCTCAAGGGAATGGACCTCAAACAGGCTTGCATTTCACATTTCTCAATGCTTTTTCAATCTATCGGGATTGCGACTCTCCCTTCCTTTCAATTTCGCTCCTGAGGGGGCTGTATCACTACATCAACAATTTGATTCACATCAACAATTTCAATCTAGAGGCATCAAGCCCTGACTCAAATCAAGATCTAACCAAGTGATTCTCATCACTATGCATCGAAACCTCAATCTCTAGGGGCATATTAGATTCATTGCACCATATCAATATGAGAACTCCCCTCAATCTGGTAATTGGCTTCATCAGGATCTATATCAAGTCAATTATCTCAATCAATCAATCAAATAGCAATCGGTCTCATTGCACCACATCAGGTTGGTTCTTCATTCAAACGAATATTAAATCAGGAAATCTGCTTGGAGGACGGACATTCAGTTTCATCGCTTCACATCAAGATGGATGCTCGAACTCTTTTATTAGTCTATGCTCGATCATGTCCCGAGTTGATATCCTCAGATTTCTCTGTCAGTCTTCGCTCAATCAAGTCCGGAGCTTATATCTTCAAAATCTCCAATCGATCTTCATTCGATCAAGTTTGAAATTAGTTCTGATATGTGGGATAGTTTCATCGCTTCACATCAAACTATTTCCAGATTCATTCAAACTTCAAATGTTTTTTGACCCAATGTGTTCCCAGATCGATCACACATTAGTCAAGAGGGGCAAATGTAATCACCCAAAAATGGTTTAGCAAACCCATGGCCCCCTTTTTTCAAATATTTGGTCTTAATAACTCTTAAATCTAAGACATTATTTCTAGAATCTAAACTATTGAATATTTAATCAAACTTTCTTATATAATTTTAACTTAACTTGATTGAATCAAATAATCAAGCATCAAAGCCTAAACCCAAAAAGCATAAACATTGAGATAAAATAAAAAAGTCCTAAGTTCAAAAAGTGAACCCATTCACAAATGGGTGTGCACTCAAAAATCAAATAAAACAAATAAAGGGAGAAAATACCAATTTTATCTTATTCTCCTCAAAGTTGACCAATCAAAATCACTTTATCATCTCACATGGATTGAGAGGAATTGCATTTCCACCATTGATCAATCTCTTTTGCCTCTTAATCTCAACTACTCATTTCTTGGAATCTCTTATAAAAGGGATAGCTCCCTTGCTCAAAACATATAGAGAAATATTTGGAATAAATTTATTATGCTATTTTCATTCTAGAGCTTACTAAGAGCATTCATAGTCATTTGCTTTCATTAGTAGTTTCTTGCATTTCTTACATTGTTAGTTTCACTTCTTAGTTAGATGGCATTCTAGTTTCCTTCCTAGCTTAATATAGATGCACTGTTCTTCTCATTTGATAGCTTAATCTTGCATCTTAGTTCTATTTCTTATAATGTTATGCATTTAGTTTGCTAGTTCATGCATTTTCATTTTCAAGCTTTCAAGAGCAAAGTATGCAAGTCTATGCATCTTGCTCACTCTCTTTGCATTGAATCTTCGGTTTTGGAGTAGTCAAGTCACCAATTTATCTATGTCCAATCTGATGGACAGCTATGAGAATCATACTCGCTTCAACTAGCAAGCAATAAGCTGGTTTCAAGGGTTTTTAGTTTAGTGCTTTGAATCTCATATTTTGTTAACCCCTTGATATAATGGTTTATTGAAGTGTTTGGTTGTAGATATTGATCACACATTTTACCACAACAAGTTCTTGTTATGATTGGGAAAGGTAGAGTTGTGGTCTGCTTAGAATCATATTCTCCTCTCAATAGGCAGGAATCGACCCACTCTGATACCATGTTGTTGGATTTGTCTAAGCTTTTCATCGAGTGTAATCCCTTTGATTCAATTGATTATTATATATGCAAGAAGTGTCCCTTCACCAAGGGACACCACTCTTTATTAATATGTATTAATATTATTATATATTTAATAATTATATTTATATAATATCAATATATTATTATATTATCTATAATTATAAATATAATTATATTATCAAAATTATAATATAATTATATCATCTCATAATAATATAATAATTTTATAATATTAATATAATTATATTATCTCGCAATAATAATGTCAACATAAACACAACCTTTGTGTTATTTATGTAGGCCTATGGATTCCGACCACAACTACAATTAAAAAATCTATAATTAATTGGATGATTAAATGACAAATTATGGTCAATTTATCCACTACAAAAACTAAGTAGATTGTAAATGGTCATTTGGCTTTGAATATTATGCTTAGATGTGAAACTAAATTAGAGAATGTCAAAGTTATTTGAGATATCAAGAGTGCCATATTTCTTGTAAAAACTTGATTTTTTATACAAGGATGAAGCACATATGTCTAATACCATTTTGTCCATGACACGGTAAATGATGTAAAGGCGATAATGAAGATAATTGATCCTTTCTAGAATATTGTAGATACATTTATGAAGTTGGCCAAAATAGAGAAGTTCCAGAGTTGCAACAATTTTATAAGCCTCTTGCAAAGAGTTCAACAAATGAGAGACAATTGGGAAAGATATGTCAACATTGCATCCTAATGTCAACAATAAGAAAATTAGTTATTAAAGCAATTTTCAAACTACAAAATACAAGAATACAAATATTGAGCCTATGAAAGTCAATTTTAACCTTGTGAAGGGGGCAAAATGGATCTATACCAAAGCAAATCAATTACAACATGAACTTCTTCGAGTCTTTCAATTAAACAAAAGGGACTCTTATCAACTTATGAGATAAAAAAACTACAATCTTCAACAAATAGGCTTCCTACATTGTAAGTATAAAAACATTAAGGGTTGGAAGAGAGATATACACCTGTTGACCAATTTAAGCATATTATAACACACCATAAAATATCCTTGATTGAAAATAATAGAGAAAATTAAATTGTCCAAGTAAACAACCAAATCGTGACGAGTGAAAGAATATGCTAATTATTACTTCTAGACTCTTCTTGAAATTTGGAAACATATTTAATAGAGATTTGGATGCCACACTCAAACTTTATTGTAACTCATAATTTCCTAATTACCATTCCATGAATTGTTTCTCCTATTTACTAAGTATTTAAGATGAGGGTTTTCTAATAATTTTTTTAAATACTATTATCCTAACCAAATTGCTTTAGATTTCTTCTTAATGATATTTTATAAAGACTTGAAAGTTCTTGAAATGTATTGTAGCCATTAACTAGTACATAATATATTAATTTGCTTTACATTGTAAAAACTCTCTCAAAAGAATTTGCCCCATAATAAATGTCTTTTAACATTACTTTTATGTTAAGTAACGTTAAAAGACATTTATTATGTTGAGAGGATGGCGAGCGAGCGAGCGACGACAAACGTCAGGAGACTTTTATGTTGAGAGGATGGCGAGCGAGCGAGAAGGAGTGAGCGACCGACGACAAATGTCAGGAGGCACTAATTTGAATTTGACGCTGGGCAGGAAACCTTCTGGCTCGGGATAGAGCGATCAGAGTACCTGCCAGGGTCAGGGCAAGGACAAGGGTACCAAGGACGCGACAAATGAAGGGGTCCCACGGATTCTGCAGCCGGATCTAGGAGAAACAAAAGTTTCTACACCAGGAAAGAGAGAGATGGGTGCTGATAGGGCCCCACTGGGGTGGTGGACAAACCTTTTTGGGGTCAAACCTTCTGGTAAGTCTCCCTTCCCAAATATTAAGAATGTTTCAAACAAAGATAAAGGGATCTATGCTTTGGAATTGCCCTCTGAGCTTATTGATCATAATATTATGAGTATGGCTGCTACTCTGGCGGGCAAGTTCATTGGATCCAGACCCAATATTGATATACTCAGAACCTTTGTTAAAAACAAATGGGATCTTAAAGGTCAAGTTGTGGTTTCGGCTATGGCAAAAGGTTTCATGTCTTTTGAGTTTTCCTATCAAGAGGATCTTTCCAAAATCCTCTGTGCTAGAAATTGGTCAGTAGGCAGATCCACCCTTATTCTGCAGAAATGGATCTCTAACCTAGATCTCAACAATGATTTCCTGACCCAAGCTCCAGTCTGGGCGCGACTTCCAGAATTGCCTTTGGAGTATTGGCATGAGGATGTGTTTGAGGGTATTGCCAGATCCTTCGGGGAGATGCTATCTATTGACCCTGTAACGGCAGCAAAGAAGTGACTCACATATGCGAGGATTTGCATTGGAGTCGACGTTGGTCAAGATATGCCTGAAACTATTGTATTCCAATCCAGATTGGGAAAACGAGTGCAAATGATTGAGTACGAGAGCGTCCCTTTTTCCTGCTTCCACTGTTAGAAAGATGGACATAAAGAAAATCGATGCCCAATTGTCATTGCAAAGGAAATAGCTTGAAATGAGCATATCAAACTTGGAAAAAGGCTGGGTCAACATCCTTTGAATAAGGACCTCTTACACACCAAAAAGGTCTGGAAAGAGAAAATCCCAGGTGACATGTTACAAAAAAAGCAAAACCCTCAAGGGGAACTATCTTGTGATAGCCTGGAAAGGCAGACAGAACAACTGACTAATGAAGGGTCTATATCAACAGAGGGGGAATCACTAGCCCATCCACATAATGGCAGAGAGAGGGAAGAAGTTTCAGTTAGCCCAACACATCCAGGGGATGATAAGGGGACGAGTGACAAGGAAGGAAGGGAGCAAAAAGAGGAGGGTGAGATTGTTGAGGCCAGTTTTGATCTCTCTCTCGTCCCAGATTCACAGGAAGAGGGGCGGTACGAGAAGGGACAGGCACCATACCTCTCCCAAGTTCCAAAGGTCAGCAGAAGCAATCTCTTTTCACCAGGGAAGATTAGTCGTTTCTTGGAAATGGTTTCTTCCTCTACACTGGGACAAATCTCAAGAATGGAAGCCCTTTTTGACAGTTACAAAGAGGCCTCAAATGACAATGAGGGAGCATGGATAACAGTGAAAAAGAAAAATAGCAGAGAACCATCTCCAACCTCTCCTGCAGCAATAAGAAGTAGGGCTAAAGCAGACACAGGAAGCAAGTCAAACACACCTGGTAGGAAGAGTATGTATCAAATCAGAAAGGAAGAAGCAAAAATAAATATTGCGGATGGTTACCAGCAGACCATCCAGGAGTCTCTTAAAAAAATATGAAGGTCATATCTTGGAACATCCGTGGGCTAAATGGAGTCCACAAACAAGTAATAATTAGAAATATGATAAGAGACCACAGACCAGACATTTTTTTGATTCAAGAGACAAAAATGAAAAAGGATAAAGTTGCTGGCATCTCATTTGGTAAAGGTCTGAAGACTGCTACAACTGACTCAGATGGAGCCTCTGGAGGCCTTCTGATGCTTTGGAAGGAAAACCTCAATGCTCATATCAGTTGGAATGAGGGCAACATCTTACTTATGCATTTCAATAACCCAATAGATCAGGAGGGTTGGGTTATTATGGACATTTATGCGCCTAACACAAAGAATAGTAGACTTGCCTTCTGGGACAAGATACGTAACCTTTTTTCCAAAGTTAACGAACCAAAAACCATTATAATGGGGGATTTCCATACCCCCCTTCTGGAATCTGAGAAATTTGGTGGTTTGCCACCGGACCTGGAGAGCAGGCAGCAACTGGCTAGTTTGATAAATGACCTGTCTCTTGTTGATGTGGATTTAGGTGGGGGCAACTTCACCTGGTCTAATAGGCAAATGGGATCGGAGTGCATTCAGGTTCGCCTTGACAGAGCCCTCATATCTTTGGATTGGATGCAACAGTATCATTGTCACCTTTTTTCCTTGGCAAGATTTGGTTCGGACCACTCTCCGATCTCTCTCAATCTGGTGAATCAAAATAGGAAAAAGGTTTTCCCTTCAGATTTGAGAGGATGTGGACAACCTACCCCAACCTCCTCAGTAAGATCAAGGAGTGGTGGTGTATAGATGTGGACGAGACAACGATGTACGGAGTGGCTAAGAAGCTAAAGAAAATAAAAATGGAGATTAGAAAATGGAACAAAAGAGACTTTGGCAATATCTTCCAAACAAAAGACATGATTAAGTCAGAGCTTGCTGAGATCCAAGAAGAGATCCAAAACCATGGGTATGATGATGACAGAATCAGTAATGAAAAAGCCATTTTGACCGATCTTCATAACATTGTTATAAAAGAGGAGATGTTCTAGAGGAAAAGGTCAAGATCAATGTGGTTGAAAGAGGGGGACAAAAACTCCCAATTTTTTCACCTATCCACCATGAAACACAGGACGGCTAATAGAATCAGGGCCATTAAGAAAGGGGATCAAACTTTGGAGGAAGACAGGGAGATTGCAAATGAGGCCATCCGGTACTTCACTCAAATCCTCTCTAAAGAGCAAAACCTCAGTGAGGCTGACCAGTAGGACATCCTTCAATCTCTTCCTAAGGTGGTCTCGGAATGCCAGAATAAGAGTATGTTGGCGATCCCGGATCAGGCAGAAATTCATAAAGCTGTGTTTTCATTACCAGCGGAAAAAGCCCCGGGTCCAGACGGTTTCCCTTCTTTCTTTTTCCAGATTTATTGGGAGATTATCAAAGAGGACATTGTCAAAGAAGTCCAGGAATTTTTTGGAGCCAAGAGCCTTCTCAAAGAGATCAATGCCACTTTTCTTGTCCTAATCCCAAAAATTCCAGGTGCGGATTCTTTTGATTGTTTCAGGCCTATTAGTCTGTGTAACTCTTTTTATAAGATTATCTCGAAAGTCTTAACCCTCAGACTTCTGAATATCCTCCTAGTTCTTATTGCCCCCCAACAATCGGGCTTTGTCCCCAGAAATTTTTTTTTGGACTCTATTATGGTTGTGCACGAGGTGATTCACTCGTTGGAAGAGGACAAGCGGGAAGGATTCCTACTCAAACTAGACCTCTCCAAGGCTTATGACAGGGTTGACTGGTCCTTCCTGAGTAACATCATGGGGGCTTTTGGTTTCAATGACAAGGTTTTAAAGATTATTTCTCAGTTGATTTCCACCCCTTCTTTGGTGGTTTTGGTGAATGGCTGTCCCTCAGACTTCGTCAAATCCTCTCAGGGACTCCGGCAAGGGGACCCCCTCTCTCCTATCCTTTTCATCATTTTAGCTGAATGCTTGGGAAGGCTTATTCATGGTCATAGGGGTAGGGGGATTATCTGTGGGCTTCAACCCTCTTCAGGACCTTTCACTTTTACTCACCAGCAATTTGTAGATGACACAATTCTGGGGGGGAGTCTTCGGTGAAGGAGGCAAGAAATGTCAAGAACATTCTTAATTCTTATTCAAATGCCACGGGGCAGCTTATTAACTGGAACAAGACCTCGGTGTTCTTCATCAACACTCCCATGGACAGACAGAGGAGATTGGCAGGCATTCTGGGCTGTGGCATTGGATCCTTTCCAGCTTCCTATTTAGGCCTTCCGCTTGGAACCAAACCCCCTGAGGCCTTTTGGGGAGGTCTAATTGATAGATTCAACAGGAAATTGGTGGGCTGGAAGGGCATCACCCTGAGTCAGGCTGGGAAAGTTTCTCTGATTCAATCTACTCTTCAGAACCTCCCTACTTATGCACTTAGTCTCTTCTCTATCCCTGCAAAGGTGGCAGACTCTCTGGAAGCCATCCATAGAAAGTTCCAATGGGCCGACAAAGATGGAAACAAGAAATACCCACTAGTGGCTTGGGATACTATTTGCAAGCCAAAAAAACATGGAGGCCTGGGAATCAAGAAACTGAAGCAGTTCAATAAAGCTTTGCAAGCTAAACAGATTTGGAGAATCTTCAACTCTATAGGGGAATGGAGGGACATCATGAAGGATAAATATGCAGCTAACTTAACCTTCAAACAATTCATAAGTAGAGACTTTGATCTGAAGAGATCTCACATATGGAATGACATTCTAAGGACTAAGGGTATAGTGACTGCAAAAACAAGATGGAAAGTTGGTAATGGTAAGGATGTCAACTTCTGGCATGATGATTGGCTCAGACAGGGTCCTTTATGGAATTTGGAGCCATTCAACAGATGGGCCGAACATTACATTGAAAGATTTGGCAGCAGAGTCAATGACTACAGAATTAACAATAAATGGGTCAATCTCACTGACGTGTCCTAGGACCTTAAACCTCTTATGGTCTATTTGGGGCACACTCCCCTCTCTCTCAATGAAGATGTCTTGGTTTGGGGGGAGTCTAAGGCTGGCTATTATACAGTGGCCTCGAGATATGACTCGATGCAGAGTGTTGATACAATCCCATCTCTGGCCAAGGCCTGGTTTCTTGGTATCATCCCTAAGGTTAACATATTTTTCTGGACTTTGCTTCAAAACCGCAATTTGACTATGGATAACCTTATTAAACGGGGTCATTACATTCCTAATAGATGCATCCTCTGCAAAACTCATAGTGAAAATGCGGACCACTTATTTATCCACTGTGATTTTACCAGGAAGATATGGCATCATTTCCTGACTTTTTTTGAGACATCCTGGTGTTTCCCTAATACTACCCTTGACCTCTTTGACCAATGGCATCACGGGGGGAGCGGCCATCATCTCTGGGTTTGGGCGATGCCACACATCTGCTAGGGGTTGTGGAAGGAACGAAACAACAGAATCTTTAGGGAAAAGATTACCCTGGCTAAGGTTGTAGCCCTGAAAATTGCGAATGCCCTTCAGGAAAACTACACCAATTGTAAAGGTAGCACTTCTAACCACATAAATGGGCCCAACATCACCAACAAAAGGCTGGGTTGCAGATGGTCTTTACCACCGGAAGGGTGGTTCAAAGCTAATTTCGACGGGGCAGCAAAGGGTAACCCTGGGAAGGCAGGGGTGGGTGGAATCATCAGGAACTCACATGGAAAAAGCATTGCTGCAATTTCAGCACCCCTGGGATCACAAACCAACCACTATGCAGAGGCTAGTGCGGTACATCACACTCTAAAGCTTGCCAAGGAAATGTGGATCAAGCAGTTATGGGTAGAAGGGGATTCAAAAAATATCATAGACTGTCTTAATGAAAAGACCGGGCCTTCCTGGACAATTGGGAATATAATAAGGGAATGTAGAAAAATCCTGAAGTCTTTTGATCAGGTCTACGTGGCACATGACTACCAAGAAGCCAACCAAGTGGCAGACAGGCTGGCAAACATGGGCGTCAAGAATGAAGAAGTAAAACAATGGAATGACTGGAATTATTTACTGCCGAAAATTGCCAACATCATTGAGAGTGATCGGGTTCCGGGCAGACTCGGAGTTATTAAAAGCTAATTATGGAGAGTTATGACAGATGCAAAAAGAATCCCCGCAGTATGTGCAAGTACGAGAGATGCGATGGGATAATCAGTTTAAGGCCCCATCGGCACACTTGGAGGCATTTAAGCAATTATTTTATTTACGAGGCAAAAAGAAGGCTCTCAAAACTCCAAACCAATGTCATTACGAAACAAAGGGCTCTAAGTGAGAATTTCACCAGAAACAGAGGAAATAGGGAAGTTGCAGAAATGGTGGGAGAAAGGCACAGGAGAGCGCCGGAGAGAGAAACTGAAAAATGGCATCGGAGATCAAAGGTCTAGGAGATCTTGAAAAAGGGTGAAGTGACCACTTACATTGAACGTCTTCATGGGTGGAAGCCCTCTGTTACAAAGACGATGGTAAATAGCTGGAAAGAAGGGAAGGTGAAAATTGATGGGGTTACATTCATGGTGACTGAGGAAATCGTTTCAGCGGTAACTGGCATTCCCATCATAGGGAAGAAATTCTATAGGGACAGGAAATTTCCAGCAAAGCTTTGACGGAATTCGTTAAAAATGAAGCCGAAAAGCGAGCTCTGGTCAAGAAGGGCACATTTTACCACCCGAGCTCCATCAAAACCTTGTGGCGCTTTGTGTTGAGGGCAATAATCAAATACATCTCACTGGATACCGGATTCGACCGCATCAGCACTCACCATTTCGTGCTTCTCAACCACTTTAGGTATGGGGCCAAGGTTTCCATCCCTTTCTACCTTTATTCATCCATTAATGAAAACATTAATGATTATAAGGAGAAACACATAAGCAACCCGGCCTTCCATGAGGGCTTATTACTTTTGATTTATGAGTATTTCAAATCCCACACTCTGGGAAAGGAAATCAAAGACATGGAGGAAGGTAATTCAGAGGAAGGTTCGGAGGAGGATTACATCCCTTCTGACACAGAGGACAATAGAGAGATGGACTCTGAGACAGAGGAGGAACAACCTCTTCAGACGAAGAAAAGAAAAAACAGAGTTAAACAAGAGATAATAAAACAACACAAAGGTATCTTCGAATAGGGAGTACAATGAAAATGAGGAAGGCATAGAAACGGGGAATGAGAGTTCGGGAGAAGAAAGAAAAATGAAGAAGAAGGGGAAGAAGGAAATAAAGAGGAAGATCACAATCAAGATGCCGACTTAGAACGAGGAGGATAGCTCGGGGAAGAGGGTCACAAGATCAAAAAGAGTAAAAGTGGAAACCCAGGTGGAGAAGCTGGCAAGTCAAGAAGAAACACAAGAGGAGAGCTGAAAAAGAGGAGAGTCAGGGGAAGGAGAATGAAGAGGATGATAACAGCCAGAGTTTTGCAGAGTATGGAGAAGACCATTACACCTGCAGTATTACAGGTAAAAACAAAAAAGTTGTATGGAGAAATTTCGACACGGTCTTTGCCAAAATGGGCATAAAGAGAGAATTGGTAAGGACCTTGGTTAAGGAAAACAAAGAGGGCAGAATTCATATAGAAGAACTCATTGATCCAACTATGGTGATATTCAGCGACAGTGCGAGGGAAGATCCTCAAATGGATGTGCTGAATAATGCAAAAAACAACGCCATTGACAGCCATAGAACAACAAAATGGACCTACTATGAAATAGATGAGCTGAAAAAAAGGATGGATAGGATGGAGAAAGAAAGCATAATCAACAACAACAAAAATATAGTGGAGGACAGAGAGCTAGACAGTATAGTGATTGCACTGAAGAATAGAATTGAAAGCATTGAAGCTTCAATGGTTAAAATTGCAGAGCAAAGTTCCAACATTCTAAAAGCCTCTAATGATAACATTAAGGTCATCATTGACAAGTTTCAAGAACAAAAAGGTAACAAAGAGGAAAGGCAGATGCATAGAGACATGGATCAACTTCCAGAAGAAGAAAATGCAAAGAGTACTGGAGATGAAGCCAAACATACGGCAAACCAGGAAGCTTACAAGGAGCTAGCCGAACTCAGAGAAGCTGCTGGGAGAATGACCGAGTTGGAGATACGGGCGGCAGAGATTCTCAGAGACATTGCCTAAATGGCTCCTCTGATTTTTGTTCCTGACTTTATTGGATGTGTACCTGGTTTTCTGTTGTTTTAGACTGTTTTGCTAGTACTGCCTGTTTTGTGATGAATGTTTTGTAATGCTTATATGCTTTAGTGCTTTTTTCTTTCATCTGTAGGGTTTCAGGAACCCATCAAAACCTGTTTTCCTTAATCAAAAACATTACTTTTATGTTTATTTTCTTATAACTATATATAATTAACTTTAATTGTCTTTTTTATATATACCTCCTCTCATATGTTAATGTAGGAAACATATTCTAAACCTATACTTCATCTCAAATGTAAAAGTATGCAAGAAAGACAACCAGCAATATCATCTATCCATTTTTGAGCTAGCATCGTGAACAAATACTCATAATGTTTGTGCCTTGTCTTATTCATAAGTACCACAAATGTTTTATCGTCTATATAGCACTAGAAAAGAACATCGTGATAAATGAATATCATGTAAATAAATTCACAACAGATTAAATCACTTTAGCTATAAATACTTCTTTTTCTTATTCAATTCTATCCATGATTCTATATTCCAAAAAAGCACAAGGTTGGAAATTGTAGGCATTTGTACTAATCCATTAATGTAAAGCTATATTCCAAGAAAGCACAAGGTTGGAAATTGTAGGCATTTGTACTATTCCATTGTGTAAAGCTAATATGTATTATGGGGTTATTCCATTATGTAAAGCTAATGATCTTTTGGTCTACTTAAAAAAATGAATGGTACTTTATGAGCCCACCAGAGATCAAATATTGTTGGGTGTGAAACCTTAACATTATAATAAATGAGATCAGAATGTATTGTAAGTAATTTTGACAAAATAGATACTCTTCAATTTTTAATTTTCAACCAAAAAAAATACCTACTATATTATAAAATTGCTTAAACTAATGAGCATCAATTGTAACTAATCTTTTAAATTTGTTAGCTTGATAATTGTCTACCATTCATACCACATAAACATGGCATATTACATGCCTGATTGGGTAATTTTTCCATCTTTTCTACATGATCAAATCTTTTCTATCTACCCAAGAAGATGAATGGAAAATATAATGGACCTATCAATATTTGTCTATGGGTATCAAAGCATTGTCTTTACCTATTAGCATGGAGTGAAGCTTCTGTCCTAGATCATGTTGATCAGAAAGGCTAGAGCACATTTACCCTGCAATAATCATTTCATCAGAACCATACATAACATAGTCTGTTACCTACTAGTCCAAAATGAAGCTTCTGCCCTAGATCATGTTGATAGAAAGACTAGGGCACATTTGGCCTGCAATAATCATTTATATGATAAGAACCATACATTAGATTTGATTCACAGACCGAATCTACAGGAGCTGCCAGTTAAGAGTTAACTGATGCAACATTCAACACACTCGAATGGAAGATTTCAAATGTGAGTAAATTAACTCTCGACTTCAAAATTCAGAAGGCTGGCCTTGACAAAATCTTTCTCAGAGAAAATCCAATGTGTTAACACTGAGACAGAATGCAATTGATAGATAATGTATTGGATGTTGAAGAAATACATATGGGTATTGTGAATAGAAAATTGCCATGACATATAATTATAAATCTCATAAGGTTAATATTCTTGTGTAGTGACTACATTCTTAGAATACAAGCTAGAACAACTTCAAATCTCTATCACAGTGCCAGACAGACAAAATCAGAGCAGACCAATGCAAAACTGAACACTGCCAAAAAAAATCCGAGGAATGTTTTAACAAAAAACTAGATTTGAAAACAAGAAGAATGCATTGACAACAAACTGGATTTGAAAGCAGAAACCTTACTCAAACAATCACCCTCTCCCCTCTTCTACTGCCTTGATAACTTATATTGTGCCTACTTCAGAGCAACTATCTTCACGGTACAAATTCCATTTTAAGTAACTAGTGAGTTAAACATATGATGCGGTTACCAGTTGGACATCTTTAAGCGCAAACCATGTTCGATAGGTACAGTGCTACTGTTTTTTCCTTCATTCTTAGAATATAAAAACAAATTTCTTTTGTCTTCTTGTCAATCCAGCGAGGGAAGGTACAGTCGTGTGGAAAGTGATTCTGATGAAATATATCTACAGTACCGAGTGTACAGAACTTTGAAGAATTCATCACAAATTTCTCAGAAAATAAATCACTGAAGGTACATAAGATATCTATGGCCTAGATATGGTAAAAGCAGGTAAAATTAATAAATTAAATCATTCTGTCTGTCTTCCAGCAATTTGTTTCTTTGCTTTGCACAAAGCTTCAAGCTTTTATTTGTTATGTCCATTAACCTTCCCACATGGTTCAAGCCTTCAAGGAATGCGGCCTATTATCCCCCTTGCTAAAAAATTCTAGCACTGTCTAGTAACCCCGGAATCCTTAGCGGATCACTTAACTATATGCTTAACCTTGATTGAGTATTAAGCATATATAAGTACAAATAGTGAAAATCTTGGTCACAGATAAACATTTGCAGGAAAATGGGGAGGATAAGGTAACCAAAACCCTTACCCTTGAAAATACATGATTTATGCTGAGAAAACAAACTAGGCACATAAATATATACTTCATTACTTCTCAAGACTCTGAGAACTAATACTAAGTAAAATCATTTTTTCCTCCTTGTGTGGTATTCTTCTACTTATCATATTGGCAAGACTTTGCCAGTGATCTAACCTTCATCAACTTGGTTGAATCAAGAGTGATGTTGCACTGAACATATTTATGGAATTTAGGCTTTACAAGCTTCCCCAAAACATAAGCCCTTGCCCTGATTGAAAAAGCTAAATCCAGAGGAATGTCGCCATGTGCATCTGAACTAGTCAAAGTTGCACCACCTCCATATAAAGGAACTTTATTACCGTGCAACACCACATTTACTGTTCGACGACTCTTCTTTGGCTGATAAAATTTTTGCACCTGCATGAAACAATATAATTTTCACTTCATTGAATCTGGTTACAGAAAAACACTGTTAAACACTAAAGTCAAATCAATAGACTTATTTTACCTGGCCCGATGCAACTGCTAGTTGATAGTACATCAGATCCAATTGTGTGGAAGTCACATGCATTCCAAAGAAAGTAGCAGGGTTGTAGAAGGAGAGTCTTAAAGTTGAGTTTATGGAAATCATCTTGGTGGGCACTCCCGTTGCGTCTGAACCCGCAGAAATGTAGAAATCATTAAAGGTAATACTCTGCATTTTCCATGGCATGCCATTAGGATCTCATTCTCAATCCATAACATGCATATCAAAGGATCTCATATAAAAGCCATCTTCAAACTCTACAAAGGCATATCTACATAAAATACATGACAAACAACAGCACAATCCTTGTGCTAATCCAAAACCCAGAAAGAATAGGTACTCAGAATGTTCCTAGCATGCAAATGAATACTGTTCTGAATCTCCGGTAAGGTCATTGATATTTTGAAATCAGAAACAAAGTTGCATTGATAGAAAACTGGTATATATGGGCAATACTAACATAAACCATTGATACATGCACCACTTGATAGGACTCAAGTACAAGCGGTACTAATATAAAGGGAGAAAAGTAGCTGAAGAACAAGATTGGAATATCAAGCAGGTCAAAGTGCTGAACAGAGTACACAAAATTCCTTTTAAAGCTAAAGATGATGAAACGAAGACAGTACCTTTGGTGCATATTTACAAAGGCTATTCACTGTTTGAAGGGTTAAACTCCTTCCGTGGCAAATCCAACCCTCCTACAGTCATAGGATCTACAACTTTCTGGCTTTCATCACCATAATATTGATACTAATGTTGTAATATCTAACAAAATCTCAATACCCTGGAAAACAGAGACATAAATTTTTTGCAGCCCTAATCATCAAAAAATAGACATTGATCTGATACAGGCATTGATCTACTTTTGAAATCAAGCACAAACTCATACGAATGTAAACGAGGTTAACTCAATCAACTCTCTATAGATAAAAAAAATGGGTGTAGTCATGTACTGGCGCTAATATCACTGTAATGGGCTCCAGCAAAAGCACGAGATTGGACATCGTACAAAGCAAACTGCTTAACACGGGATGATACAACAAAGGCCGCAACTTAGTCATATATTTAGAAGGATTACTACTATATATTACAAGAAAAATTTTCCGCAGCATACGCATGCCTCTAAAATTTATGCAATCTACACCCTGCAGTCTCCTGGCCATAATATCTATATTGATCTCTTCTTTAATCTCAATCCCTTAAAGACCTACAAATTTATTCTGTGTGGTCCTACAGGCAAGCAAGCAATAACATTTACAACTTTCTAGCGATCTGAAGACCTGACAATATGATTCTACTAATGTAGATCCTACCAGAAAAATTAATAAGGCATGGGCTATGTACTCATCTGAATTCTTCAAAAGCCCGTTAGCTGCATATAGAGATAGTTTTGCATTAATCAACCAACCTGATAAATTCATATAGTCCAGAGCTTAAGAAGAAAATCTGCTCTGTGCCTCATAAGTAAAGGCCTGATCTTTACTATTGATCTCAACTCCATGAATCCCTTATGTTATACAATGATGAATACGACCTCGTGTCTTCCCTGAACCCAAGAAACTAAACACCCAAGAGAAACCCAAATTACAAACCATCCAAGAGGCTATTTCTTTGCACGAATCCAAAATACTCCAGAATTCCTTTACACCTGTGCCTAACACTGCCTACTGACCAAAACCATTAATAGATTCTATCCTACAGCCAAATACCTAACCTATTCAAATTATCTATGAGCTACATGAATCTCAATCCCAAGATACAAGCGGGCTAAGAGATCACATATTCGATTGTCATTCTTTTCAATAACGACAAGCAAATCATTGACTAACCTAAACTTTAGTTTTGCATTGATTTGAAATATAGAAAAAAATGCTATGGATTCTACATAAACTCAATATTAAGAAGAAAAAGAAAACAGTCCCGATCTCTGCAATAATTCATATGATCTTAAAAAGAACATAACGATCTTCCAGCGTACCTTCACGGTAACTTCTGGCTTGAAGGATCTACTGGCACCCCACAGGATGAGAGAAAACAGAGTAAAAAGCGCTGCAAAACAGAGTATGAAAAGAAGCACATAACAACGCCTAGGCCATTTCTTCTCTTCTGACTCATCAAATTCCCCCTCCTCTTCGATGGCATTGAATTGATTCCACCCTTTTCCTTTCCCATGGCGGCCATCATGAGGCTGCACCTTCCTAGAGCCAGGCTTCAATGACCCAGAAAACCTACTTGTTGATGACTCCCTGGAATGCCTTCCAAGTGATGAACTTGAATGTGGGGGTGACCCCATGGGGCTAAGTATGGGAGTGGACTGAAAGGACATCTTTTCCCCATCGTGGGAATCCCTGGAAGGGCTCTGCACATAGTACACTGGCCTTCTTGGTGATCTGGTTGGAGATGAAGGTGCCAAGCTGGTCACCTCAGAGTCTGATTTTGCATGCATATGCATTTTTTGGGTACCCACAGAAACAACACTCCAAGATCTCTGCTTTCTCTACAGATAGTACGTTTATCAATCCCCCAACTCAATCCAATGCCGAATTGATGCTGTCAAATTCCAATACCAGAACTCCAACTTGGGTATACAAGGAACATAAGTAAGATATCCAATCCCAAATGAATTGCAACTAGTGCTTACATCACCGCAATACCCTCAGATCAGTTCATATCACACTTGCATTTCAACATATGACCAACACATCAATCTCAACCTCAAAATCTCTAATCAGTCCAGATGTTTATAGCACGATCAAGGATCGTTACTTGCTATAATGGGTATCACTAAAATCTGCTATCAAGCTCAGAAACACAATCAATCCTGCTATCAAGCACAGCCAAAAGTCAAAAAACAAATTGAAAAGGACAGATCTGTTTGACCTAACTCCTTTCAGCTTCCTAAAACCAGCATTCCCTCTCTCTCTCGCTCACAAACCTCTGCCAAGCTCTATCAGGTCTCAGCAACAAATTGCAAAACTTCCTTACACATGCATCCTAGTCTCTGATCAGATACCTCATTAAGCAGCCCACCAAGACACCCAAATCCTCGTATTTTTTATTTAATAACTATTAGGAGGGCCCAAATTATATTTCCGGCGTTTAACATACACCCAACCAGTTTTAATCACCGTCCACTGCAACCTACAACTGTGGGTGTTGGCATCAAATACAACTGTAATTTGTTCTTTGTTTATATGTTATTGGGTACAGTCAGCTACCTAATCTTTTCCATGCTGTACAGCTTGAAATGAATGTGAATGAAAGAAAATGAAAGCTTGCAGTCTCTTTCTATTTTCCTTCACTCCGTAGAAGGCGCTCACACGTTTAAGCCAGTGCAGTTGTGAGCTGGGCCAATAAATATCTGGGAAATTGGTCACGAAGAACGTGTACAACTGTCGGTCACATGCTTTGCAATCTGTCCTGCATTATGGCTTAGTATCATTACGATCGCTTAAAAAAAAAAATGAAGTTAGAGGTTTGAGGAATATTCAAGGGAAATACATATTGAGAAGTTAAGTGGGCTCATCATCAGCTTCCACAATTACTGAGTTATTGAAGTCGGCTTAAGTTGCCTCTTGTCCCTTAAGCTATGTTTAGCGTCGTGGACCTTAGAATTTTATCTATTTATCTATCTATTTTTAAACTGTTTTGGATTTTATAAATTTTTTATTTATGAAACTGTTTTAATTATTTAATTTTATAAATAAATTGAAAATTATTTAATTTTTAATTTTTAAAAAAAAATTAATTGATTGTAAATGGGTTTATTAAAGATACTCTTTCATAGATTCGTTAAAATGTGTACTTTCAATTCTTAATATAGAACCTTAAAAAATAATTTAACTTTACACATTCTTATCAACATAAAATAAAAAATATTATTTTTTAGTTTAATATGTAAAATTGGAATGACAAACTTTTTATTAAAAAATTAATAATTTTAAAGGAATCTACATTGTAATTACGATTTTATACCACATTGTCACTATTAAAGTGGACAAAGTTGTGGTTTGGTTTCAAGTATTGATTCTTTTAAATTTATTCATATGGAAAATTAACGTTTCTAATGGCAAAATTGTTCCTCTATAAAGTTAAATAATTATTTAAAATATCATTTTATTTCTTATATAAATTATCTTCTTCATTTTTTTAATTTAGTGATGTGCAAGTTGTTTAAGAGGAATTGTTAAAATTTATTTTTTTATAGAAATAAATAAGAGGATTTTTCTTTTCTTTTTTTTTGGAAATCTAAGGATATATTAGGAAGCCTCAACTCAAAACAACTTAGAAAATATGAACATTAAAATAACATAATTACTACAACTTTGAAAGATATGTAACAAGAAATATTCAACATCACCTACGGTTGAAGAAGTCAAGTCAAACCCATTTCTATATGAGAATGAAGTACCATGTGTCCTAAGAATTGTTTTTATGAGGAGTGTTTCTATTGCTTACTAAAGTCCAATATATTATATATGTTTCTCTCCCATAATCCAAAGAAATGAATTACCAAATAAAGATTGTTAATTAGTACTTAATATTGAGTTTAGAACAATTACACCTATGCCCCATTCCTTGCCCTGAGTTAAACTCAAGGCCCACATAGTAATACTTGTTATGGAAAAGACAAGGAAGGGGAATCAAAGAAGCAGAGGTCATTGAATGAACGGGTCCAACATTTTTATTACTAAAATCTCTCACACCAAACTTGGCAATAATGAATGGTCATTAAGAAGGATCAAACAACATTGACATGCCAATAAAGTGAAGGAGGAAGGTTTGTTGCTATTTCTATTTGTAATGTCACTAATGATGGTAAGGAGATGAGAAGGAGGGGACATATCAAAAGTATTTGAAGATTTTAACACAAGTCTTTGTCAAGTAAATGAAATAAATTGTGTCCTTCCATAAAGTAGCCTTTATAAGATTTCTGGTTTACCAAAAGGGCAATCCATAATAACATGACCTACTTCAAAGCATCTTTTGCACCTAAAAATAAAATTTTCATAATCAAGGATTTATTTCTAAATACGATCTTTAGAGCCACATCTTACAAGATAAGCCTTTTGAGATGTCTAAGTCCACCTAAATCTTGATTCAAGTAGAACAAATACACCCTTCAAATACTAGCTCTTAAGCAAATGATGACTTTGGGACTAATTTTTTTTGGATAGAATTACCATATTTATGGGGTTCCTTCTTTCTAGATTTTGCATTACAAGCACATTTTTGGATCTTGATCAAGCAACTTTGAGTTCATCATTGAGTATAGAGTGCCTAAGAAAGTTAATTTAGCCTTTTAGTTTGTCCAAATTGGGCATTAGAGGCTAGTTTTACAAGGGTTTGTATTTGAGGAGTGGTTGTCAAATCTAGAGGATAGCCATATATTTTGAGCATTTTGGGTCAAATATAGCCCTGCCATCACACTTAAATGGCCTAAGAATCCAAATATCAATATTATTTTTATCAAATTTGTAGCACTTAGCCTAGATCAATTAAATTAAATTTCATCCTCATAGATTGTATGATTGTACCATAAAGAATATTATATGTGCATGGGAATCATTCTAGGTGTTAGCAATTTTAGTGCTATTGTAGGCAAATATGATCGACAGAGCAATTAATTGGATATTTTTTAATTAAAATATGAAATGAATATTGTCAAGTATGCATCAAGGTATTAGTTGCACATAGAGCTAATAGTAGGCTACAAGGCCTTCTAGGGGATCCGCATGGCAGCACAACAAATACTGATATGGTGGTGGTCATTGGCCTTGCCACCACTAGCTACTTCGACTAGTATTGATGACAACAACACCTACTTCTTCTATTAACATAGCTAGCGCTCTCACAATCTCCACGTAGAAAATATATTTTGATAATTAAAACACCTAGGCTTCAACATAAATAAATAGTTTTATGTGGTATGATAGGTGAATTTTCAGTATATATAAGCAATTTTCAAAAATAGGGTAGTTTTTGGACAATTTGGTAGTTAGCCTATTAATAGGATATTTCACCAAAGAGCATAAAATATCATGGGGTGTTTGTTGACATCACCACTATTTTATGTGACTTTAGTGGCTCTCCATCTTCAAGCCTACTCCTTCATCAACTATAATATGGTTTTGATACTTGATTTTCATAGGCTTTATTCTGAGTCATACTAGCTCTTCTTTTGAGCATTTTTTGTAATCTAAGCTAATTTTTTGAGGGCTTTATAGTGGTGTAGATGATTTTTAGGTTTTCTAGAAATGATACATTCTCATAGTTGTTAATTTATTATTTAGGGATCTTCTGTGGCTCCATTCAACCTCATATGGTAACATTTTTTTGTATAATTTTTAAAAGTGCATATTTTTTTGTACTTATAATCTTTTTTTCTGATTGGTCTCTTTCTCTCATATAATCACACTTTTATCTTTTGGTTGGATTTGACATCTTAATACATCAATATCAAGACCACTTTATTGAATTTGTAGTTTATTTAATCTCATCTTGCTCCTTTTAGGCCTTTTATGTGTGAATCCTCTACAACCTATAAATACAATGGGTTTTGTGAAGGAGGAACTTATAAAAAAGAAATCCTCATATGTATTGCCATAGCCTATGAAGCTATTAGTGTTGGGTTGAAAACATGAGTGTGATGGGGACAAATCTTGATTGATCCTATAAGTTGGGTTTGGTATTCCAAGAGTGTCAGTATGATTCATATGACAATCCCTAGACTACCAAGTTTAGAATTAAATTTTATCACTTTACCATAAGCCTTAGTTAAGTTGGTGGGTGTTGGATCAGCTATCATAACAAATATTAACACAAATCTTCTAGCACTGAGAAATAAACCTGCACTACTAAGACATCGCCAAGGTTGTAGAGGCACTGAAGGTAGGTTCAAGCCTTGCAAAACTTATTGTAAAGGTGTTGGTAAGTTCATTATATTACCCTGTAATTCCATTAAATTTTTTCGTAAAGATTAGTTGGTTTAATTGGATTCCTAAACCTCCCTAAAAATATATTCTTCAAACAATCCCAAGATGTGATAGATTCACAAGAAAATGGCTACTGGTAAAATGTCTCCTCGCATAATTAATAGAGAAATAGTTAGCATGCTATGTCATCATGATGAACATACCAATTATGCAATGTGTCCTCAAAGACCTTGATATGTTTTTCAACAATCCTATTGGTGTCAATGACATGCAATTTTGAATAAAAGTTATTAGTATTTTTGGCATCTCATGGTAGGTGTTAAACTAGATAGGGGAAGTATTAATTGGAAACCACTTTTCATTAGAGGAAAATGGTCCTATAGGAATCCAAAAATTGTCCAAAAGAACTTTAGGATATATTGGTAGAAGCGTTGGATTCATATTTGTTGATTGTGCATGATTGTGGTGAGGCACTACCTTGTTTTTCTTGGTCTTTTTGCATAGTGGAGTGAAGAGAAATCCCTGCCAAGTGAAGTAGATATAGTGATGATTTTTCTAGTTCTAAATTTTAGCTTGTCTTAGGTTTGGTCCTATTATCAAGAAAAATGGGAACACAAACTGAAGTTCTAAACCCCAAGTAATTTGTGTATGTTGTATTTGTATTCTATACTCAGTTATTTAAAGGGAACAAGGATTTAGTCCACACAATGCCTTAACTAGTTAATCAAAGACTATAGCATGGAATATTTATAAGTTATAGCATATTATATATGGAACTTCAATATATTTGTATTATCAAAGATTATTCATCTCTCTCTCTCTCTCTCTCTCTCTCTCTCTCTCTCTCTCTCTCTCTCTCTCTCTCTC
>MU223628.1:1534827-1558101 GCA_018584345.1 Thuja plicata
TCTCTCTCTCTCTCTCTCTCTCTCTCTCTCTCTCTCTCTCTCTCTCTCTCTCTCTCTCTCTCTCTCTCTCTCTCTCTCTCTCTCTCTCTCTCTCTCTCTCTCTCTCTCTCTCTCTTCTTTAGTTCTACTTTAGGAAGGCCCCATTTTACCATAGTTTTTCTTTTTTCTTCTCTAGATCTGTTGTAACAAGAGGAAAATTGAAAATTAAGGGGATAATACCTGCAAAAGAGATTAGAGGATCTAACCAAAAAATATCCTATTCTCTGCATAAATTCTTATCTCATTCAAGAAAGAAAACAAACATGATATATGCATCTTAACATAATTCAAATAAAATAATGCAAAGATATCACCAAAGTTCATCCTTGTATCTCTCTTCTTTGTGGGCTCTCATATTTTCTCCTTGATATGATAACACAAAGATTCAAGAATTATGCTAGAAAACAATTAAGAAAAACCTTCATTTTATAGATTTCTAGACTTCAACGAATGGTTCAGATTAAGGGGTGTTGATTGATAATGGATGGCAAAAATTAATTGTGACAAGATTGATTGGACAGATTACTGAGACTAATTGATAGTTGACTGGCTACATGATTGGGCCGATTGAATAGATTAATTGGTTGATTAACTAACAACTGGTTGCATGAATGAAGGCTGGATATGTAACTAATCACATGACTCTGAAGACTAACTTGATTGACTAGATGAGCTGTTATTCAGTGAGAGTAAGAGGGGAGAAACAAAATAATATAATTAACATTAAATAATTGAAGAATGATTTAACTGTGCATGAGAGGGAATAAATAAATTAAATAAATTATTTAATTTTAGTAGATTTTTAATTTAATTAATTTTAGTAGACTTAGTTAGCATCATGCAAATCGAAACAAAACAATCATTTATTTAATTATAGAAGGAATCATTGATAGTCAAATAATTAAAATAATCATTTAATTATGGTGAAAAGAACATGAATAATATTAGTTTAATTAAATAATTAAAAATTATTTAATTAAATTTAGAGATAAGGAATTAATTAAATAATAAAATTATTTAACCAATAATTGAAGGAGTATTAGACAAAATTATACAAATATTAAAGGAATATTAAATGGATATTGAATAATTAAATAAATAATTAAAATCATTCAATTATAGGAATTTGGAGGGAAATAACAATTTTGAATTTAAATTAGAAGAAAGATACTAATTAATAAAATAATTAAGATCATTTAATTAATTAAGACAAAAATTAGTGTTTACATCACACACAATCGATGGGATAAATTTAGGTGTCTACAAATGTTCCACCGATTTCTTCTTCATCACATTGTCCATGAATTCTCTATATGTTGTAAACTTCTCTACCTTTGGATCCTTAAGAAGGTTGAGAAGTATGGTGGATATGAATCGATCTTCACATGTGTCACCATGTAGGCAATTAGGGAATCCAAGAGGTTTAGGGTTTTATGGCTTACACAAGTGTGAAATCTTTGTCCACAAGGAATACGACTATATCCATATACTTTTGGACCATATCATAGGACACCATTTCTTTGTCGTGCATATTTTATTAAAATGATTGAAAGTATCCCCATGAGGTTGCGATGTATGAGGTAGCATCCTAGAAGTGTTGATCATGTTCCTAAATATGTGTGGTAACTAGCCTAGTGGTATCTCACACTTTCCTCACAAATGTAGTAGCTCATTCATAAAATAAAATTCCAAACACATTATCAATGAACCATACCAAATTAATAATGAGAGTGTTTGGTGCATTATAAATTCTCTAATAGCTCATACCTTAGGACCTCTCAAAGGTCAATGAATTTGTCTTCTACCGCCATCTAATACACCATGAATGGAAGTCATAATGCATGTAGAATCATCCATGTTGGTGTAATACACATTATATGCAATGACCATGATGACATACTTCATGGTCAGGTTTGTGAGCTTAGTAATATCCAATCTCCTTCCATCATATGTGCCTCTCGTAAACTTAGTGACCTCCACATTTTTTATGGCCTTCTTATGTGGCACTTTCCTTTGTTCATATAGCCCTTAAACATCATGAATTGCATGTATTTTTAGAAAATAAGGGTGATTCAAGAATAATATTCACCAAAGATCATGCTCAGAATGATGTTATTATTTTGTAAAGTCAAGGATCTCTCTTTAGGCATCAAGCTTCTTCTATGCATTATTCAACTATATTATGTTGAATAATTTTATATTCTAGGCTATAATAGGGTAAGCTAAAGAGTTTCAAATTTTTTGCAGATGATTTTAGTAAGTGATGCATGTATGTATTTTTGGACGTCATCAATATAGATTACATCAATGGGGAATTCATAGAAATATTTTTGGATCGATTTCCATGGCTTTAGAGGGGAACTTTTTGTATTTAGGCCTCTGCTTCTGAGAGATATGAACTAGGACAGGAGTTGTCATTACTATTCCGGAGCTAGGAAATAAAATGGTATGGAATTGTAGTATAGTAGAGCATAAGAATAGAGATCTAGTACAAGATAAAAGTGGACCATGGTTATAACAAACCTATATATTTATATTCATAGAGTTAGGGAGTGTATTTAATGTTGTAATTGTTTTTTCGTCTTCCCATAGTTTTTTTTCCATTATACGAACTTACAACTCTACTCCAATGAGATATTGTCCCTTTAGACTATGATACACCTAGTATATACTGTGGTACCAATGTTTATAATTTTATGGTATGTTATCTTAAGATGTGCTTGGAATATTCCTTTTTGATTCTACGTTTTATATTTGTAGGGTTAGACCAAGAAAATAGGCATTCAGACTCAAAACTAAGTGACAATGTGTACTATTTGGGAGGTACATTATACATGGTGGATAGGGTGAGGGTTACAATTTATCTAATTTGTATACTTCATTATCACCCATATTTTCAGTATGTATCCCTATCTTTCTTGTTAATTAATTTTTAGGTACAGTGATTATGTGTGCTATTTTGGCTTAGATTTTGTGAGGGAGTGACTAAATGACAATTGTGGACCAAACAAAAATCCTTGAGTTATCTTCTTTATTTTTCTCTTGAGAAAACTCATCGATATATGCGTTATATTATCCCCTTTCTAAGGGAATGCGGACCACATTTTTTTCATCCAAAAAATATTTCTCCTTCCATGGATCCACAATTTCATTGGCATTGGCAAACTATTTTAGGCCTAGCAATGTCCTGAAAGTGTTGATTGGTTCCTTCATCTCCACTACCTCAAAATTTGCTTGTTGTTCAAGGCCATGAATGTTCACCTCTATATTATTCCACGTTCCTAGTGTCTCCATACTTGATCCATTTTCTAAGATTATGTTAAAGGGAGTTTTGAAGAGCTTGGGTCAATCTACCCTATCCTAAGTGGTTTCTAAAATGATATTGATATATGCACCTAAGTCTACCATTACATGTTTTACCTTAACATTATTAAGATGTGCAGTGTTTATTAGAGGTCCATTCTTCCAACTCTAGAATTTTGTAATTTGATTGATTTGTAATTATTCTTTTATTGTTCTAATATTTTCCCAATTATTTTAATTTAATCAATGCCTTTTTGGTGGGTCAAGGAGGCCAACATTTTCAACATCAATACTTCTTTGAATAAGAAGACCACATCTTCATTTTTTTGTTGAATGATATGTTTTTTGGAATTTTCTACAATCATATCATTGTGTCATCTATTAGGCCATAAGTAATCATACTCTTCTACTTCTGAACTATACTTCACTTATTTCTTTAATGATATGTTGTTTGGAATTTTCTACTATCATATCATTGTGTCATTTATTAGGCCATATTCTTCTACTTCTGAACTAGATTCTTCACTTATTTCTTCAACAACATTTGGTTTGTTTCTTCCAGTAATGTCCCTTGGACGGGGTTAATACCATTTGTCCATTTTCTTGTTTAATTTATTATTCTTTGGTCTTTGCACCTATTGTCATTTACCAAAATATTATCCATTCATCTAGTATGGGATGACCGATTGTCTATCTTTTGGTATCCTCCTTATTACCATTGCTCCTCCATTTCCTTATAGGTCATCACTTATTGGATGTGGTGAAGAATTTTAAAAATACTATACATTTAAATATATCATGAGAGTATCACATCTTCAAAATACACAACTTTAATTCTTCTGAGAGCACTATCACATAGAAAAGCGACCAATATTTCTGTATTTATAGTAGGTTGCCTCATCTCTCTTGTAGTTACTCCTTTAATGTCCTCTTCATCCTCTATAAAATAATTTCCTATCGTCCTCTTGGTTATTTTTTGGATGATTATTTTGCAATGTGTAAGCATTCCTCTCATTTATTTGTGGAGGTTTTCTATATCCTCCATCACTATCATACAAGGATTTGCCTATAAGGCCTTTAACATAGGCCATATTATTGCCCATTTCCTTATCATTGTCATGATGCAATAGACATATTGGGTCCAAATGGACCTTACTTTCAAGGATGTGAAGTGTATTATATGGATAATCTTTTGTGGGATGATTGTCCCATTCTCCACATGTCCCACAATACAGTGAGTTCAATTTGGTCAATATTATTTTCAATTCCACCTGTATGGAAACTACTTTTGTTTCTTTTAGTTTTGGGAATTCATTCCTTATATACCCTTCCCTTACATGTGAATGAATTCTTCCTATCCAACTTTATGTAGCACTATAAATTGTATCCTTAAACAATTTCATGCTCACCTAGGCCTCATTTTAGTTTTTTTGGACTTCCATGTTTGGTCATGTTTGATTTTGCTCGCATTAGTTCAAAAGTAGCATCTTTAATGCATTTAGGACCTTTGTTCCTTGACCTTTCCTGAGTTGGAACGTCAAGGCAATATAGGAAATCCTTGGTCTACATTAGGGTTACCTGGGGTAACCTTAACCTGGGCTAGGTCTACTCCAAGTGACCTCACCCCTACAAAAAGGGCCCAAAATTGAGTCATCTAAAAACTACATCATGGGAGTGGGAAATCATTCTCTATGTTGATCAACTTAAATTTTTTGAATATATTCATAGGGAGAGGTATAAAAGCAAGATTACTCCCCTCATTTTAAACATCACCTTACATCATTTTAAGCACATCTTATGCCATTAAATTGAACAATAAATAAAGTTTCATCAAGGAATTAAAGACAAGAAGTAAATTTTCATCTCTCAAGCATTCGTGATGGCATACATGATCAACCTTTTCTAAGTTCAACTCTACAAGTCAACATCAACATCTTCATGAATAATCTGACATAAAGAAGGCTCATGAAGGTATAAACATTCCACTCAAGGAAATTTATTATTTATCTCTATCCTTTTCTATATTACAACATACTTTCATTTTTATTCAAGTTTATTTCAATTTGATATTTAATTCCAAAACTAAGGTTAGATCTAGGAAAACCCCCATCAACGCAATATTTTCCTCTCTTTTTATGTGCAGGTGGTAGGTTCAGAAGACATAAATTGGAGATCAGGATAAGCATATGAAAATGTATAGATTAGAATTTTATAGATCTAAGAAAGAAAATAATAATATAACCTAGGAAAATTAGACCTGAATACTTTTGATGACATTTTTGGGGAAACATCTAAGCAACATCATGATCCTAGATCTTCCAGTTCTATCTGCATCTAGTGTTCCCAAGTCAAGGTCATCCCAAGCTAAATATACATCCTGATTCGAGCCTAGATTCTATAAATAATTTCCTTTCTTCCTCTCATTTCCAAATCTATCTCAATTATCTACATGTCTACTTTATTTAGCACTGTGCATGCTGAAAACCCTCATTTTCTCATCTTCAACCCTAGACTCAGCATCTAATTCACATAGTTTCAGTATCATTTTCAACTCTTCCATGAGGACCACTAAATCCACCTTATGCCCAATACTTATTGATCAAATTTTATGTTTATCCTTGTGGATCCACTCTCCTCCAATGTAATCAAAGAGGAAATAGGCCTACTTTTCTAGTTTGCATGAATAAGCTAGTGAACTCTATTTCTCCTCATTACATTTTGGTGAGCCCAATGCACATTACAATTTTTTGACTTTTGATTTGAATTTTTAGATATGATTTTTATGTATTTAATTGAATCATTTTTTTCATCGGTTATAAATCATATCATTTTTATTATTTGTGCAAATGTTAATTGATCAATCTATTGCATTGTTTAGTCATTTCTTTCATATATACCTTTGTGCATGAGTTTTATGACCTTTAGTAATACATCTAATACCCCTATGAGAAGAATATATAGACTTATGGAATAAATAAAAAAAATACCAAGGGTGTAGATCCCAAGTTTACTGACATATTCTATGGGAACTTAGGTGAAACTTCTATCCTTACACATGACATATATAAAATTGTGGAGAACTGTTATTCCAACATTTCTCATGATGAGGACAACCCTGTAACAGGAGTATCTACCAACCAATTGGGAAATATTGTTAATGACTTGGATACGCTTCAACAATAGATGGGTCAAGGATACTCAAATAGTGAGGCAATTACCTTGATTTAAGGATTGAGGAGAGTGATTCAAAGCAATGCACATGGTGTAGAAGTGTTGTGTGGAATTTTTGATATTTTTGATACCAATGTTATGCCTATGAAAAGTTGTGTTCATGAATCTTATAATTAAGTTAAGCATTCAATTCCTATGCTTATATAATTGCCTAATGTCCCTACACATACACCTCCTACAATGGCTACCTCTACACAAAATGATAATCGTTCACATGTTAGTCTTGGAGGAATCCCTATCAATCAAAACTTCTATAGACCAACTTTTGTTAGTCTTCCATGTGTTTCTCAACAATCTCCTTTACCAACATACCATAATATTCTACTTTCCTATTACAATATGCCACCTAATTATCATAATTTTGTACCTCCTTCGTAATAAAACATGTCCAACACCAATTTATACAGATAATCCACCATAAAAAATGTAGCTCAAAATGTGTCATCCTTACAAACACAATTGGATTCCATAACCCAATTCAAGTTCAAGATATATACATGTGATATAGCTAGCCCACTTTCCAAAGAAATTTTTATACAATGGGAAAAGTGATTTCTTAACTCATATGAAAACATTCCAAACCTTGTGTAGTGAATTCTCAAATGATCATATGCTCCTGGTTTATTCTTTGCTTCCTTATTTTATTGATTGTTTTAAAAAATTGGCTAATGCATTCATACAACAATTTCAAAATAAAATTGGTCCTCAAATTACATTGACTAATTTGATTCATTTTAAACAAGGAGTTAAATAAAAAGTGATTTATTTAGTTAGTAGATATAAACATCTACATGCACAAATCACTTATTCTATGCCTAATGGTGATGTCCAAAGAATTTTCATTTTTAACTTGCAAAAAGACATAAGAGATAAGTTGTTATTTCTCGAGTGTATATCCTTTACACAATTATTTCTAATTCATCATAATTATCAACTTCAACCGATCCAATTTAAATCATCCTCATCAATGGATCTATTTTATAAGAATGATGTTTCTCGACAACAGTTCCAAAAGTTCCAAAAGAAAAACAAATTATAATGGGGGAAATAGGCTTCACTAGCTTGTATGGGTAAACTAGGAATATTAAGCCTATTTTTGATTTAATTACCCTTGGAGGGGAGTGATCCACTTAGGTCAATATGTTATGCACAAAATGGATAAAACAGTCCCTTGTGATGGAGAGTTGGAAGATGACTATAAAATTGTGGAAAGAGAATGCAAGATCTAAGGTGAAATACGATAAAAATATGGCTTTCAACATGCATAGGAAAATAAAAATTTGATAGACAAATTCCAATAGAAGATTTGAGATGTACAAAAAAAGACTAACCTGCAATCCAATTTTTTTGGAAAATTAGAGGGACTCTTTCATGGTAGGTGACTTTTTCCTTGTAGTTTTCAACTAAATAAATACCATTTTGTAGATCTTTTGATGCTCAGTTCATAGCTTTCTCTGTGCATCCACCACCTATTCTTGCACATAGAAAAGTGAGAAAATGATGGGTAAAAATGGGTTTGCCTTGGTCAAACCCCAATTTTGGAATTAAACATTAAAATTAAATAGATTAAAATGTAATTAAATATGTGTTGATATGTAGCAGAGATTAGATCTAAGAATTGGAATGTCAAATAACTTTTTGATGCAATGCTCTTTGAATGTGATCACAATAGTTGATGAAATGCCATAACTCTACAATACCCAAAAGGAAAATCATGAACACATGTTTGCATGAAGAATGTTGAAGCTTGCCAGAATGCTAGATATAAAGAATGTGGCAGGATAAAATGTCTTGAATGCCCGAATGCTTGAGGAATTGAATGAACTTCCTTCCTTGATTGATGACTATGGATGTCCACATGAGGGAGGGAAACTTACTTTTATACCTCTTCCTAGTATTTTGTAGTGTTAATTTTGGATCAAACTATCATGGGCTTAAAAAGCTTGCTTCTGCAACCTAACAATTGAGTGGTTTGCATTTGGGCCCAAACATTAGGGAGAGGATCACCCAAGGCGACCTGATCCCTCCAATGCGGGTCCAAATTAGGTCCTAGGTCCAAAATGACTAGGAGATGCGAAAATGTAATGCAAAATTGAGCTAGAAAATTGGTGTGGCATTGTAAATTATAAGCACCTTACTAAGGTGTATAATTTATACTTATTTAGCACCCATTTTAGTTTGTTCTCATTCCTCCATGGATCATTAAAATTTATTATGTATTATAATTAATAAATATTAAAATATTTTCCCTTTATTAACTTAATTTACAAGAGCTTCCTTTAATTATGGGTGTGCTCCTTTAATTATTTCCTCCAATTGCATTTAATTAATTAATTAATTAATTTAAAATACAAGACCTTTATTAATTCAATGTCATCAAATCTCTATGAGGGCCCATTAATTGTGGGTATGTCCCCTTAATTATTTCAATGATTATCTCCTCTTGCATACATAGGCTCTATTTCAAATTAGGTGGCCTTTTGTATTTATTCTAAATTTAGACCTTGATTTTGTGTGCATTTTGGGTATCCCCATAACCCCATGGATTCTTGATTTAATTTTGGGCCCCGATTGCCTGGAACTAGGCACCCCGTAAGGCATGGGGAAAAATAGGTTACTCCATACCTTGGGAGGTACCCTGTTCCTATTAAATGTGGCCCAAATTTAAATTGGAGAAAGGTCTTGGGGTTTTACTAGGATATTTAGATCCACATTATCCCTCTTCGAGTTTTGAGCCTCGAAATGGTTTGGAGAGGTATATAAGAAATTCTACCTCCCTTATTTTGGCATCTGATCTTATCCATGATCCATACATCAATCTTTCAAGTAATAATTCCATCCATTATTAATATGAGAAATCAAGCATTCAAGGAGAAATCAATTGTTCAAGCATTTAGTATGAAAAGCTAAAACAATCATTATGCAAGCATGTTTTTGGTAACATCCTTTTAGGTCTTTGTAGAGTCATGTTATTGCATCAATACTTGCGATCTCATTATAAGCATAATTGCATCATTCAAGGTATAATATATCTTATTTTCCTATTCAAGCCACTTCTACTAATAACACACTTCCTTATGTTAAGAATTTCAATTCAATTTCAAGGTTAATCCCTATAAGGGGGTTTGAATTACACAAACCCCTTTCTCCCAACAATTTTCCCATTTTATGTATGTAGTTGATATGTGATAAAATTGTAGAATGAGTTACAGGCAGATCTGACAAGAGGTTACAGGTGACAGAAGTTTCATTAGAATTTACTAGGACTTAGGCACCTCCAAGGACCTCTAGAAATCCAGGTCACCTCGTATGCTCCAGGTCATCCCAATCCTCTCATTCCAAACTAAAATTTGGATCACAGTTTATTCTTTTCTTTGGATTTCCATATCTAGCGTCGGAATTGAGTTTTATGTCTACAGTCTATCTATACGAATAATTTAATTCATTTTTTTCCCTACATCTTGCATTCTTAACTTTCCATTTTACATAATCAACTTTCAATTCTATAGCAAAGGAAACCCATTGCATTCACTCAGTGCTTGAGCCTCCTTGATCCTAGTGTATCATATTCCTTCCAATGTATGAGAGAAAATTATGTGTGAGCTTCCTAGTTTGTTTATCCATCCCAGTGATTTCCCCTTGCACCTATTTTCTTTCATCATAGTTGGAATTAGATATGAGAGGCCATACATGCTAAAATAGGGCCTATTTGAGCAAGAAATTTCATAGGGATACAATTTGCGATGCTACATTTAGCCCCCACTTTAGCTAGAGTACAAGGGAACACAAAACAAAGGAACACAAAACAAAGGGAAAAAAAAGAAGACAAAAAGACAAAACACACAATAAAGGCATTAGTACTAAAAGTTAAAAGGATCTAGAAGTCAACTAGTTGAAGAGACCTCAATGGATGAAATGTATCAACCATTAATATCAAACTCTAAATATTATTGCAAGAGCACAAGTGGTCAAATGGAAAGAAAAAGAGCATACATCAAAGATGAGACAAGACACCATGATTGAACCACAAAGAAAGATGGGTTATGTTATGGGATCATGAGAGAGAGAGAGAGAGAGAGAGAGAGAGAGAGAGAGAGAGAGAGAGAGAGAGAGAGAGAGAGAGAGAGAGAGAGAGAGAGAGAGAGAGAGAGAGGATCCCGTGGATCTCATGAGCTATCAAGCTATGTTATGCTAAGTTATCCATGAAGATCACATATTCTACTAGAAAAAAATTATCTTGTTGTGTGATCCATGAAATAAAAGAGGAGGGAGAGTTGAAAATATTCTAGAAAGTTGTGTTATGCTAGTCAACCCATCTCAAGGATAACCAAGAAAATAATTGTATGCTAGGAAATCCACCTAAAAAAATAATACCAAAGGATAACCAAGCAAAGCATTTTATGCGAGGAAATTTGCTACGGTGCAAAGGATAACAAAGGAAAGCATTGTATCTAAGGAAATATGCTAAAATGGTGCAAAAGGATAACCAAGGAAAGCATTGCATCCAAGGAAATTAACAAAAATGGTGCAAAGGATAACCAAGGAAAGCATTGTATCCAATAAAATCCACTAAAACGGTGCAACATATAACCAAGGAAATTTTTATCCAAGGAAATATGCTTAAACAATGTAAAAGGATAACCAAGAAAAGTATTGTATGCAAATAAATCCTTTGAAAATGATGAAAATGATAACTCAGGAAAGCATTGTATCCAAGGAAATTTTCTAAAACTAGAGAAATGATAACCAAGGAAAGCATTGTATCAAAAGAAATCTACTAAAATAATGCAAAAAGATAACCAAGGAAAGCATTGTATCCAAGGAAATCTGTTAAATTTGAACCAACGAGGCTGCATATATGCCCCCTTCCTTAAGATGGAAACATAGAGATATAGTGTCATCCTAAGGAAAAGAAGAACAAAAATACACATCTTCAACACTAAGGATATATCCTCTTAGAAATAATGTACATACAACCCTAGCTTAAGAGACATAACTCTTTAGAGACAAGGAAGAGAGAGTTGTAAAAAGATATATTTTGAGAGATGCACAAGGAGAGGAGGAAGAGATATTTTCTCAAATACATTTACCTCTAGGAAGAGTTCTTGAACAAAAATAACATCATTGACCAAATGAGGAGTGATGAGCCTCTTAAAAGGCCATCTTTTCCATGTTTCTTACTTTCTTTTTTCAGCAGTTTACTTATGAAACAAAGACTTTAAACTTATGATTTTATATGTATATTTTATATATGTAAAGACATAAGTAGGTAAATTAATGGTAAGATCATTGTGTATTTTGCTTGGAACTAATGGATAGAAGTTGCAGGATATAAGTAGTTGCATGCTAATAAATAATCCTATTTCCTATGCTATGTTTATGGGTAGCCTCCTTCCTGTAGCCGAATGTCGTGCAAGAGTATCAAATGGAAACTAACACTTCTTTCTTAATATTAAATGATAATATATATGTGTGTGTGTGTGTGTGTGGGAAGTTGTTTCTGCTAACCATTTTGTAGGAATCAAGTAATGGTGCATTCAAGAATAGTAGAGTGGGGTTGAAGGAGTCAACGACAGCCGTTGCTGCAAAAGTGCCATCATATAAAAGGAATTAAGTAAGCAGTTGAAAAAGGGAATGCCACAATACTTTCACAGAGGAACAAGTCAATTCAGTTCCTGAGTAAACACAACATGCAGATCTAGAACCACCGCATGCTATATTCTGGGAAGAACTTGAAGATTTACTCTTGTTGTTTGATATTTTATGTTATGAGCACTTTGTATCCATTAGTGATCCACATTAATGGAGTGATCCTAGATTTAGGGAGTAGTGTAGTTTCTCTTTAAATAAGCTGAATTTTGTAACTCTTGAGAGTCGAGTTAGTTGATATAATTTTTGGAATAGAAGTTGACATTGTAACACTGTTTTACTTTCCAAGTACATTTTCTCCATGAATGAATAGAGTGCATAATTTGAGTTTCAGTCTCTTATCTTGATTGCATTTCTATTCACTCATCCAAGGGGGCCCACTTGGTGAGTGAATTTCTTTATTAGATTAGAAGTGATTTCCTTGTCCATTAAGAAGTAAATAGAACTCTGTTGTTCCTGCAGCCACTGGTAACAAAAATGGTGGACTGTTCCTGCAGCATATGCGAGTAGAGTAACCCCTATTCGTGATTAATGTTTTCTTAGAGTAAATGAATTTACTTGAGATAGTATAGATTCTTGAAGCTTAATGTATTTTATTTCTATAGGATTAGCCATGAGAATCAAGAAGGTTTGAAGCATATAATTTTCAAATACCATTCCAATTTTACGTCCCTGGTCAATAATTAAATGAGACTAAATAATCTACTTAGCAGCCATTTAGGGTGTCCAATCTGAAAGTAGTAGTCTAATGCTATGTGTTTCTAAGACAATAGTTTAGCCAAGCATTTTTGGCGCTATTGTCAGGGATGGTGTTAGTTCAAACCTAGTTTGGTGTTCATGTTTCTAGTTTTCATAATCTAGGATTTATTTTCAAGCAATCCTTTTATGCATAGAAGAAGAGATCCTCATGTGAGATTCCTTCCTCATAAATACTAGGCTGAACCATTTGATCTTTTCAATCCCAAGCCAGAGGAACCCCAAGTTGATAGTGAAGAAGAAGACCTGTTTGAAAACCCATTTGCTGACGCCCAAGGAGAAATTTCATCACCATCATCCTTCGAAGAATTACTACATTTGGAAGTCCTCTTTGATGAGCCTAAGTATCAAGAAAACCCATTAGATCTTATCATCTATCATCCACAACAACCACAAAAACCAGGACCTCCTCCAAGGATGGCTCAACCTACCTTTCCCTTCCCAATTCCTCCTCAATATGGTAACCAAAACCTGAAGAACATTCCAACCGCTGTACTACCAAAATTCTATGGACCTATCACCGAAGATCTAGATACCTTCCTCTTTGAGTTTGACATCCTTTGTAGGAGCTACAACTACACAAATGATGTCCATAAGCTGAAGTTGTTCCCGTAAACTCTTAAAGAGGCTTCTCTAAGGTGGTTCGTGGGCCTCAGAGCTAATGTTGTAGAAAATTGGAACGCCATAAGCAACATGTTTCTTTCCAAATATAAAGAGTACTATAGAGGATGAGATTTAAAGGGAGATGACATCTTCAAGATGTCGCAAAAAGAGGATGAAACCTTGGAAGACTATGTTTCAAGGTTTATGTTTAACCTGCAGCGCAACACTCAACACTAGTTGAATGAGGAATCACATAAGCATCTGTTCCTCAAGGGTGTCAATGATGGGAGCATAGAAGCCTTGGACCTTATGGCTAGTGGGGACATCACTCAGAAGAAATAAGTAGATATCAAGACCATATGTCTGAATTACTCAAGGGCTACAGTAAAAAAGGGAAGAGGACTAAGGGATCTACCTCATAAGACAAATGGCTCTGGAGTATCTAAGATAGAGTTGTCCAACCTCCTGTCTGACTTCAAGCAGGACATCATCAATGACGTGGCCACTCAGCTGGACACCATGCAAGCTCGAAGGAAGAAAGAGGATGCAGAAGCTATGTTGGTTGAATTATGCTCCCACTGCAAAGAGAAGAAAAGAAAATGTAAGTGCAAAACTGTTGCATTTGTGGACACTACCTCAATGCCCACCGAGTTCAAAGCAATAGATGAGGAGAATAGAGAGGTCTTTTACATGGCTCAAAGGCGACCATGGGCTCAGAGACAAGGTATGCCTCAAGACCCCCTGAATAATTTTAGTAATAATAATAATAATAGTAATCAATGGCAAAATCAAAAACCCCAAAATTCTGGCCCTCAAGGACAAAATTGGAATCATAACTAGTCTAACCAGCAGCCATAGAACAACTAAAACTATCATAAACCATAGTATAACTTGAAATTCCATCATTAGCCTCCATTTAACCCATACCAACAACAATTTAACCCATACCAGTAGCAGTTTAACCCATACCAGCAACCGCAACAGAATAACCAATGACAACCACATGGTAACTGGCAACAACAACCTCAGTGGGGAGCCAATCAGCCTAATTAGTAGCAAGCTATCATTCCTCCACCTTAGAAACAAGCTATTATTCCTCTACCTCCTGCAGCCAATAATAGTCCTCAGAAGCCACAACTGCCTGCGCAAATAAATCCAAATCCTAATAAAAAGCAACAGGCTTATTCACTGCAAGTGAATGACATCAACCTAAGATTAGGAACCACATTGCTTGCACCTAGAGAACCCATAATAACTGATGTTTGTAATACTAAGGAAGTTCCTGACAATCAAAATACTTCTTTTCCACATGTTGCACCACCTGCTTCAGCTAAGAAAATTCCACCTTATTCGCAAAGATTGGCTCAACCATCAGTAATCCCTAAAGAGAATCATATTGCAACTGATCTAATTGACCAACTGAAGCAAATGACTATCCAAATAATGTTATTAGATGCCCTTAACATTTATAATAAAGCAATCAAGGAAGCCTATATCAAGCACCTTGGTAGGAAAGAGAAAGATCCCAATACCGTCCATGTTCTTGGGCAGCTTTCTGATCTTATGCTCAGTAAAGCCTTGATGCCTAAATACTGTGATCTAGGAAGTCCAGTGGTTACCATTCACATTAATGGTATACAAATACAGAATGTCTTGGTTGATTTTGGGGCCTCTATTAATGTAATGACTATGGATGTGTTGTTAAGACTTAGTATCATTGGGTTGAGGGAAACACCCACTATTCTCCAGTTAGCTGATAATTCCACTGTCAAGCTAGATGGTATGGTAGAGGATATTGTTGTCACACTTGATTCCCTAGATTACCCCTTGAATTTCATCATCCTATCCCCCAAAGCCACAGTAGGAGGGTATCCATTAATCCTAGGGAGGCCTTGGTTAGCCATAACAGATGCTTGCATTGCATGTCACTCAGGAAAAATGACCATATATGATGGCATTAATACCAATAAATTAACTATGTATTCTCCAGGCAAACCCCAAGCTGAACTTGACCAAGTTGTGTGGCTGTATCTAGGAGATGCTCCCCTCAAAGCCAATTAAGTACATCAGCTTATAGTTATTGGTAGAGATCCATTCATGGCCTCACAAGAGGAAGATGACATACTAGTAGCAATCCTTACAAACTAGTATGGCTCTGAAGAACCCTCTTTTCATGTTCCTGAATGTTCCCTACAAACCATATTGCCTAGGTAGTCCTCGTCTACGTTTCCTACAACACCTGATTATCTCCATACTTTGTTACCCCATGAGATAAAGTCACCTTCATTTGCATAAGTTCTTATGCTGGATAAATTCAAAAGAATAGAGATTGCCTTAGGTAAGGAATTGAATGTCAATAAGAATCTCACTAAAACTCAGATGTCTAGCCTTCTCCAGCTTCTAAAAGAGAGTCAGTAAGCTTTTGCATGGGACTATACTGGCATGAAGGGACGAACAAAAATTGTTTACCCATAAGATCTATATAAGTCCCGAGTCCAGACCTATTAGGCAAGCTCAAAGAAGAATAAACCCTGCACTAAGAGATATAGTAAAGGCTGAATTGCAAAAACTCCTCCAAGCTGGCTTTATATATCCTATTTCTAACAGCCAGTGGGTCTCCCCTCTTGTAATTGTCCCAAATAAAGGTGGAAAATGGTGAGTTTGTATGGACTATAGGGAGCTTAATAAAGCCACTAAGAAAGATCACTTTCCATTGCCCTTCATTGACCAAGTACTTGACAACCTTGCTGGTAAGAAGTATTTTTCATTCCTGGATGGTTTCAGTGACTACAACCAGATCCAGATATCACTAGAAGACCAGGATAAAACAACGTTCACCTATACATGGGGAACGTTTTCTTATTTTGTATTTCCATTTGGTTTATGTAATGCACCTGCTACTTTTCAGAGGGCAATAATAAGTATTTTCTCTGACATTGCTGCTGACTGTGTTGAAATATACATGGATGATTTCACTGCATATGGAACTACATTCAAAGAGGCTCATGCTAATTTGGGAAAAGTTCTTAAAAGATGCCAGGAATACAACCTCTCACTTAATAATGAGAAGTGTTATATGATGATGGAGGAGGGAGTTGTCCTAGGGCATTACCTCTCATCATTTGGTATCCAGGTTGATCCTGCAAAGATTGCAGTCATCATTACACTCCCCACTCTAGGAAAGTAGAAGGATGTCCAGAGTTTTCTTGGTCATGTCAGTTACCACAAGAGATTTATTAAGAACTTCATCCAACTTGCCTCCCCATTGTACAATCTGTTGAAGAAGGATGCAAAATTTGAGTGGAGAGCTAACTGTGAACTATCATTTCAGCAGTTGAAAGATGTCTTGACAAAGATCCCTATTCTTAGAGGACCTGACTGGAAGCTTCCCTTTCATATCCACACCGATGCATATGACTATGCCATTGGGGCAGTGTTGGGACAGAAAGAAGGTATAGTTGAGCACGCCATTTATTACATAAGTAAAAATCTGCAAGGTGTTGAACTAAATTACATGTTACTAAAAAGGAACTGCTTGCTGTAATCTATGCACTAAATAAATTCAGACATTACATAACCGGTTATGAAGTTTTGTTTATACTGATCACTCAGAAATCAAATATTTGATGAACAAACCCGCCATCTCTGGTAGGTTAGCCCGCTGGTTACTCCTCATGTAGGAGTTTGATATAACTATCATTGATAAACCAGGAAAAGCTAGTGTGGTGGCTGATTTCCTCTCTAGATTACAAGTTCCTGATGATCCTACAGTAATTGATGACAGCTTCTCAGAAGAGCACCTATTCTCTGTTGCAACTTACAATCTGTGGTATGCTGACATCGCCAACTACCTTGCTACAGGAAGAACACCACCTCATTTTTCACCGCGTGAACACCGACTGCTGGTTGAGAAAAGCTTCAACTTTTCATGGATCTATGGATTTATGTTCTACATAGGTCCTGATCAAGTCACCTGCAGATGTGTTCGTGGAGATGAAACCTATGACATCCTTCAGGCTTGTCATGATGAGCTGTGTGGTGGCCATTTTGCAGGAAAAAAGACAACATACAAGGTGTTGACAACTGGTTATTATTGGCCTACCTTACATAAAGATGCAACTAAGCATACCAGGCACTGTGACCGATGCTAGAGGATGGGATGCCCAGCCAAGTTTGATGAAATTCCCCAGCAGCCTCAGGTGGTGGTAACACCATTTGACAAGTGGGGCATTGACTTTGTTGGTCCCATTGAGCCATCTTCCCATGGTAAGTCTTATATCTTAGTATGCACTGATTATGCCACAAAATGGGTTGAAGCAAAAGCAATGAGACATGCAAGGGATCATAAGGTAGCAGAGTTTCTTTATGAGTTTATTTTTACTAGGTTTGGTGTGCCTCGAGAAATAGTAACAAATCAAGGGGCGCAATTCACCTCTAATCTTATTGTTGAATTGATGAATGAGTACACAGTGAGGCATGGTAAATCTTCACCATACCATCCTCAAGCCAATGGAGAGGCTGATATCAAAATTTGGGAAATAGAGGCCATTGTGACCAAAATAGTTGTTGTTCACAAAAAGGATTGGGCTACCCGCCTTCTTGAAGCCATTTGGGCTTATCGAACAACTTGGAAAACCACTACTGGTTTTACTCCTTTTGAGTTGGTTTATGGAAAATCTACATCAATACCTATTGAGTTTCACCATAAGACTCTCAGGAAGGCATTTGAGTTAGATATTAACCTGACCAAGGCACAAGAGGACAGGCTCCTGTAGCTCAATGGATTGGATGAATATAGGAAGTCTGCACTTCACAAAACCGAACCGATTCAGAAGTAGCACAAGAAGTGGCATGATAGATTCATCAAGGAAAAGAAGTTGTCCATTGTGATTGGGCCTTTCTCTATGACTCCCACTATCAGCATTCTCTAGGAATATTTCAGACACGTTGGTTAGGGCCCTATGAAATAGTCTCAGTTTTTGACAATGGTGTAGTTCAGCTATGTACAATTGATCCTGTTAGATTCAAACTGCTTGTAAACAGGCATCATCTTAAGATATATCACAAGCCTGTGAATCGTCAAGACTTCCTACATCAGTTCCAGCAGAGCATAGATAGCTCCACTCCTGCAACCAAAGCATCTGGGTCTTCCACCCATATTTCTGCCAAACTATGATTTTATCACAGGGTTCATAATAAACATTTCACTTTTGTGAATTTCTTTCTCCGCAATAAAAATCCACCTCACCTCCTCTCTCTACCATGTGTCCATTTCATCACATCACTACATCAGTGCGTGTAGCATAACAAAACTCTTCCTGCAGTAGCTCTCAAGTTAGTAACACATACTTTTGCACATATATTATTTTATTCATTTTTATTTTTATTTTGAAAAAGTGTTCTTTTCTTTTTCTTATTCTTGCACGCAAAGGCTTGGTGGGACCCATGCCTTACACTTAGTTTGGGGGAGGGTTTATTTAAATGCTTGTTTCAAATATTTCCAAATCAATTTTAGCATGCAAAAAGGCAAACTTTATTTCTTTCTTGTCTTTTCACGGTGACCATCATCATGTGGAAGCTTATATGTCCTTTCGTGATTAAGTCATCATGATTTGAAAGCAATTTAAAGTTAAGGTTCACTTAATAATGACATTTTTGTGACATGTTAGGGTGGCGGACCTTAACATGTGTGAATGTATTTATGAATACTATTTGAAATAATGCTTATGTACTTGGAATTAAAAGCTATTATGTACTTCAATTTTTCTCATAAAAAACACCTTGCATCCGTAAGAAGTCCTGCATTTTCCAGTTTTCTGTAGCATCCGTGGAGCTTATGTAGAGCCATTGTTATCATCTACAATGGGCGGAGACCTTTAGAGGCATGAGCCTATAGATCATCAATTTCTACTTGGGGACCCGACCGCCAGCGAAATGTTTCAAAGAAGGGGATGGTTGGATTACTGCCTAAGCCTTAATGGCTTTGATGAAGAAATTGATTTTCAATTTCTAAATACTCTGAGTAATGGGTTTGCAGTGGTTAAGGGTTTGAGGATAGAGTTCTTAGAGGACATTGTGGCAGAAGTTTCAAAGTTTCCATAGGAAGGAGAAAAATGGAGTAAGGATATTGACTTGCGCTTAGCCAGGGCACAATTTACCCTACATGGTGACCCACAGTTGGATATTGATAAGAAGCAACGCACTTCAAGAACATCATTACTCATGGAGTTTATGCAACCGGCTACATTCATAATATCCTACTTCACTTGTGAGGGCCGTTACAAGTACCTGCATGGACTGCATTTCAAGATTCTGAGCGCCCTCCGCCATGAAAACAAGCCAGTAAACTTACCTAGTTTTCTATTTAATATTGTAAAAAATTAGGCATCTCTAGTACGGTCAGGAAAATCTCAATCTATTTCCCATCATTGTGTAATTAAGCTAGTTGTAGAAATGGAATTAACTAAACAATCAATTGGGACTTGGGAAGAATTCTTGGCCATGGAAGAAATAACACCTAGAGTGGTTGGCCCTAGAGGCCAGGGTGTAGGTAGAAGGGTTAACATGACAACTGGGGTTCGTAAAGTAATACAAAAAACAAATCCCATTCCTGAAGCGTCTTCTTCTAGACCTACCCTATCTAGGAAAAGAGCCTGCAATGTTAGTACTCCCGTGTCTAATAAAAAGAAAGGAAAAGATAGGGAAGTCGATGTAACTCCGGATACTTCACCTTCCGAGGAAACTAGGTCTATTGTCATGATGGATAAAGGTAAAACCATAGAGACAGAGGGTCTGAATCCAGAACAACAACTGCTTGATAATGAAAATATTGGTAATATAGCTGAGGAACCCTTGCCCTCCACCAAGGAGGCGATGCTAGAAGAACCTCCTGTAGCCATTACGAAGGAGGTGTCCTCTAGCAGGAAGAAATGCAAGGAGCCTCTGAGCTCTTTTCAAACCCCTGTCAGGAAAAGTGCTAGAATTTTTGCTAGTACTAGTAAGGCAGACAAAACCCCTGATTCGGTTATAAATGTTGAATCCTTTGAATCTGCAGAGAAGTCCTCTTCGGAGGCAGTGGCTCCAAAAAGAATAGATAGAGACACCCTATCCCATGTTATGAATGATGAAGCTATAGCTGATCCACAAATTGATTGCATCCTCATAGACAGTGATAAGGGTTCTAAGGAAACAAAGGGGTTTTTCAATAACTCTGTTAGGCAAGATACTGATGACAGTTTATAAAACGTACCCCCTGATGAATTCCCTACAGTAGATGAGGACATTGTTGAAGAGGTGTTTGAACAAATGAGTAGAGACAGATTGGACATGCTGGTCAAGGTAGCTGAGTCATCCCAAGTGGATGATTCAATAAAAACACTTTTCATATGGAGAGGAAAAGCTTCCATTGATGAATCCTGCCAAGCAGATGATTCAGTGAAAACTCATGACAATGGAAAAGGGGCTACTTCCATTGAAGAGGAAGTAGTAAAAATCCCTCAACTTGCATCCGGGTGGATTAATATTCTTCAGCAAGAACCCATGCCACCACTAGATTTATCCACACCTTTAGCAGTAGGATTGAGTTTGTACCAAAATTTCACATGGGAAAAGGCACAATGGGAACTAGAGATAGAAAAACTGAAAAGGATAATTGAGGAACAGGCTTGTCAACTTGAACAGAAAACAAATCGGATTGTAGTATTGGAGAGGAGAGTTGAGCAGATCACCGAATTGATTCCTGCAGCAATGGCATGTAGGTCACCATCTCCAGTTTATGCTTTGTTCCTTAAGGAACAATTTGTTAACTTTAAACTGACAAGGATTGTAGAGGGATTAAATCCTTCAATTGCTACACCTCACGAATTTTATGATGCCTTCCAGTTAGCACCCATGCCCATCAAAAACCTGTTATTTGAATTGTATTTACACAATTTAGTTGTGCCAGACAATAGGGTTTGGAATTCACTTCTGTACATGGGAGATGTTCAGCTGAGGGCAGTGATGTCCTGGATTTAGAATGAGATTAGCAGAGAGCATCAGGCTCTACCATATAGAGACAATGAGATAGACACACCCCTCATGATGAGACCTAAAGTTTAGAGTTCTAGTCATACTTTCCTTGATTGGATCTCAATCACAATGAATCGTAGTGGGTCTCGCAAGGTCTTTCCAGTCAGAGAGTAGGTATATACAGATTGGGAACAACATTCGTCATAGGATATTGAGGCCATGATTGTAGCTTGTAGACAGAGGTGGATACGGATTTCCCATGACTTAAAAATCAGGGAACCTCATTGTCCACAGAATTTAACTCTTGCCACTCGCCAAGCCCCATGGTTTATAATGCTGGGCCAAACACAACTTCATTATTGGATGCCCTTAATGTTTCAACCTCCTATCCTCCTGTAGCCTTTACTGGTAGTAAACGAGAGTGCATAATATCATGATATGATTTAGTGTAAGGAAACTCAGGTGCAAAAACAACTTCCTACACTAATCTGTAAAGGAAAGTATTGTGCAAATTCTTTTAAATCCTTACAATTTCAGATTCGTTAACTACTTTAACAAAGATATTGCAGCCATATACCATGCATACAGAAAATAGAGAATGACACAATGATTTACCCTGGGGAAAACCTTTTGGTAAAAAACCCCAGCACTCCAAAACCTGTACAATGTATTATCTTCAACACAACGGTTACAACACGCTTGCAATGCAAGTTCTTTTAGGAGACAATCGACACTCAAAGACAAATCTAGTAGCACCAGATCATACCAACAATACACTCTTTTTCTATCCCAGTCAGCAACCCTAAAAAATGCTTATATCATGCGCTTTCCTTTTTAGGGCAACTTCCAAAGATAGCTGTATTAGGGTTTTACCATTCTCCGAGAAAATAGGAACCCAAATTTTTTTTTGGGGTGATGCCCCAAACCCCACGATTGTGGAAGAGTGTACAATACTCAAATTTATCAGTTGCCACATGTCTTGCATGTCTTCACCTGTCATTGAATCTTTTAGAAATAGCTCTTACGTGTCATAGGAATCCGTCATAACCGTTTCAAACATGATCTCCTTACACACAATTCAAGATGCCGACACATCAACATGCTAGCTAGACATGTACACTCACACTTAATTACATTATTTGTAAGAAATATATTTTACAAAAAAAAAATAAGAATAAGAATTATCCAAGGTTGAGACACCTTATTCCTAACATTCTCCCACTTGTCGAACACCTTGTAAGAGCAATAGGAACATAACAGGAACTAACCGATATAGGCCAAAAGGCCCATAGAATCTGAACACCATCTGAACTTCACAGTGCCCACTGGTTTCGTTAATGCATCTGCAACATTCTTCACAGTATCTACCTTCTCTAAATTTACCTTTCCATCTTCCACCATATCTCTCACAAAGTGAAACTGCACATCAATGTGCTTCATTCTAGCATGGAAAGTTGGATTCTTCGCAAGGCAAATAGCGCTCTGACTATCACACCAAATACTAATATGTTTTGCATCAACACCAACATCAGAACACAATCTCCTAAGCCAAATGACTTCCTTACAAGCATGAGTAGCAGCCATGTACTCAACTTCTGTAGTGGACAAAGCAACCATAGGTTGTCGCTTACTCATCCAACTGATGGCACCACCAAACATAGTGAACACATAAGCACTGGTGGA
>MU223628.1:1561939-1578882 GCA_018584345.1 Thuja plicata
CACAATGTATTATCTTCAACACAATGGTTACAACACACTTGCAATGCAAGTTCTTTCAGGAGACAATCGACACTCAAAGACAAATCTAGTAGCACCAGATCATACCAACAATACACTCTTTTTCTATCCCAGTCTGCAACCCTAAAAAATGCTTATATCATGTGCTTTCCTTTTTAGGGAAACTTCTAAAGATAGCCATATTAGGGTTTTACCATTCTCTAAGAAAATAGGAACCCAAACCCCATGATTGTGGAAGAGTGTACAATACTCAACTTTATCAATGGATACATGTCTTGCATGTCTTCACCCGTCATTGAATCTTTTAGAAATAGCTCTTACGTGTCATAGGAATCTATCATAACCATTTCAGCCATGACCTCCTTACACACAATTCAAGATGCTGACACATCAACATGCCAACTAGACATGAACACTCACACTTAATTACATTATTTGCAAGAAATACATTTTACAAAACAAATAATAAGAATAGGAATTATCCAAGGTTGAGACACCTTATTCCTAACATTTAGGAAAGACATATGTGGGACAGACTTCGTGACAACCATGGATATTTCAACTATGTTGTCGATGAACCAGGTGAGAAGACCACCATTGACCTAAGGCTTAGGGCCAGGATCTATAATTTCATGATTGCTGGGGACCAGCAATATTGCAGCTGGGGGAATGATGATCCTCTTAAAAGGCCATCTTTTCCATGTTTCTTACTTTCTTTTTCAATAGTTTACTTATGAAACAGAGACTTTAAACTTATGATTTTATATGTATATTTTATATATGTAAAGACATAAGTAGGTAAATGAATGGTAAGAAAATAATGTATTTTTCTTGGAACTGATGGATAGAAGTTGCAGGATATAAGTAGTTGCATGCTAATAAATAATCCTATTTCCTATGCTATGTTTATGGGTAGTCTCCTTCCTGTAGCCGAATGTCATGCAAGAGTATCAAATGGAAACTAACACTTCTTTCTTAATATTAAATGATAATATATATGTGTCAGAAGTTGTGTATGGTAACCATTTTGTAGGAATCAAGTAATGGCGCATTCAAGAATAGCAGCGTGCTGCTGAAGGAGTCAACGACAACCATTTCTGCAAAAGTGCCATCATATCAAAGGAATTAAGTAAGCGGTTGAAGAAGAGCATGCCACAATACTTTTGCGAAGGAACAAGTCAATTCAGTTCCTTAGTAAACACAATGCGCAGATGTAGAACCACCACATGCTATATTCTGGGAAGAAGTTGAAGACTTACTCTTGCTATTCGATATTTTCTGTTATGAGCACTTTGTATCCATTAGTGATCCTAATTAATGGAGTGATCCTAGATTTAGGGAGTAGTGTAGTTTCTCTTTAAATAAGCCGACTTTTGTAACTCTTGAGAGTCGATTTAGTTGATATAATTTTTGGAATAGAAGTTGACATTGTAACATTGTTTTACTTTCCAAGTACATTTTCTCCATGAATGAAGAGAGTGCATAATTTGAGTTTCAGTCTCTTATCTTGATTGCATTTCTATTCACTCATCCAAGGGGGCCCACTTGGTGAGTGAATTGCTTTATTAGATTAGAAGTGATTTCCTTGTTCATTAAGAAGTAAATAGAACTCTACTGTTCCTGCAGCCACTGGTAACAGAACTGGTGGACTATTCCTGCAGCATAGGCGAGTAGAGTAACCCCTATTCATGATTACTATTTTCTTAGAGTAAACACATTTACTTGAGATAGTATAGATTCCTGAAGCTTAATGTATTTCAGTTCCATAGGATTAGCCATGAGAATCAAGAAGGTTTGAAGCATACACTTTGCAAATACCATTCCAAGTTTACGTCCCTGGTCGATAATTAATTGAGACTAAATAATCTACTTAGCAACCATTTAGGGTGTCCAATCCTGAAGTAGCAGTCCAATGCTATGCGTTTCTAAGACAATTGTTTAGCCAAGCAAGGAGAAAGAGAAAAAGAATCCATAATTCCCATTGCTAGGTAAAGGTATTCTTAATGAAGGATAACACAATATTGGGTTCCAAGTGAGGGACTTGTTTATGATAGCCATATGCTTTGAAGAAAGGAAGAGGTTTTAATGAAGTATACACATCTCTTGCAAAAAGAGAGTATCCTTGAGAAAAATGAACAATTTAATGCAAGAAAGGACAACATATGATAAACCAATAGCGTTCAACCAAGGGAATGTGGATCCTTAGAAATGATAGGAGATAATAGAGAGGACCATTTCCCCACAAGCATGAAGGCAAGGAAAATGAACAATCATGTTTCTCACCAAGTCAGAATGTATATGAAATCATAACACTATGCAAAATAAACTCCCCCCAAAAGGTAATCTAATAAGGCTACATAGTGGAGCAACATAATAGGTGAAGGGAGTGCTAATGCACTACATTTTTTATATTAAGAAAAAATAAAATATTTGTTGTAACATGAATAAGACATTTATCAATCAAATCTTGAACAAATTATCTAAATTCAAAACAATCAACAAGAGAATGTGCATTACTATGATTAAAAGACAATGCACACCATTACTGTTTGATTTTTGATTCTTTGGAAAGTTACAAAAAAGGAATTTGATATTTATATCATATTTAAGTCTCCAAAATATCATTTTAGCTAAGGCCAAACAATATTTGATAATATTTATTTCTTGTGGTAAAAGAGTTTATAAAGAAGGCGAAGGATTGGAATTTGAAGAAGAAGGAGCATCAACTGTATTAGATCTTTTTTTCTTCTTTCTCTAGGGAATAAATAGGTCATTGAATCAACTTGAAGAAGGTTATGGGCAATATTTTTTGAGGTCCAAATCCTAAGCCTTTTGTCGTATATTGTGTGGAACAAGGTTCTATAGGGACGTTTATTCCCTATCTGGGTTTTCTAAGACCTTTTACACTATAGCCTTGTTTAGAGATAATGTCATAACCCACCTCTTAATATGTATTTAGTTTAGAGGCTAGAAGGATTTCACCTTGTGACTTATAGAAAGGTGTTGTGTAGGGATAGGTAGTAGGAGGATCTCTATAGGAAGATTCTCAATCCTATCATCATTATCTTGATCCACTTTTTAAGGCTAGGAAGAAGAAGGCTCATCTAGGTATTCATCTTTACTCAATTTTATGTCAAGAGATAGATCATAAATAATATATTCTTTATTTAGGATATTTTGATGATGAAGATAAGATCTAGGAGAATAGAGAGGATGTGCTTAGATTAACGTGCTTAGTCTCTTGCACTGAGGTACCTTTGTGAGGAGATGATCGATTACTACTATTGAATATTGCATCTCTATTGGGGGATCATGAATAGGAGTATGGACTCTAGCCCGATTAACAAAAAATATCCTAAGGTAGGTACACGTGTTGTTAATTTCAATGTCATCTAGTCTAGGATTATTAGTTCTACAAAATTTCTTTTGAGACCTACACATTCCATGAATTTCCTTAAGAATGCTATGATATGACAACATGAAACATAGATAAAAGCTTTGAGAAATTATTTTCAAATAGGAAATATCTATGAAAGTCTAATGATGCCATATGTAATAGTGTGCTAAATGACTGCAAGCTTCATGAAGTGGAAGAAGCCCTTGTCTAACACACAATTTTGATAAATATAACTAAGAAACAATGTAATCACATGTGAAATAGAAAAATAATCATAATTAGTAAATTCCATTATGAAAATGAAATGTACCCAAATAAAATTTAAAAATCAAAAGTATGTAAGAAGAGTTGGGTTGACCAAAATGTAATGTGGGGAAATAGGGTTCACTAACTTGTATGGGTAAACTAGGAAGCTTATGCCTATTTCCACTTTAATCCCCTTTGGAGGGGAGTGATCCACTTGATTCAAGATTTTGGGCACAAAATGGATTCAAAAATACCTAATGATGGAGAGTTGGTAGAATACTATGCAATTGTGGAAAGAGAATGCAAGGTCTAGGGTGAAATATGGTAAAAAGATGGCTTTTAGAATGCGCAGGAAAATAGAAAATTGATAGACAGATTCGGGAAGAAGATATGGGATGTACAGATGAAGAGTAACCTGCAATCCAAATTTTGAGGGAAATTAAAGGGACTTTGTCACACTGGGAAACATGCTTCCAAGACTATTTTGCGATGTGACTTTATCCCTATAGTTTTTGACCAAAAAATGACATTCTACAAATATCTAGATGCTTAGTTTGCATCTTTCACCATGCAATTTCCACCTATTATTAGACAAAAAAGAGGGAGAAAATGTTGGGTAGAAAGTGGTTTTTCTTGGTCAAACCTTGGTTTTAGAATTCACCATGAAATTGAAATAGATTGAAATATAATCAAAAGCGTGTTGATATGTAGCAAAGGGTAAATCTAGGAATTATAACGTCATATACCTTGTTGATGCAATGCTCTTTGAATGTGATCACAAATGTTGATGCAATAACATGAATTTACTAGACCTAAAAGGAAAATCATGAATACATGCTTGACTGAAGGATGTTGAAGCTTGTTACAATGCTAGTTTTCAAGAATATGGTGGGACAAAATGCCTTGAATGCTTCTTTAATTGATTGATGATTGTGGAGATATCCAAATGAGGGAGGGAAAATTTCTTTTATACCTCTCCCTAGATTTTTAGGGTGTTAATTTTAGAGCAAGAAGACATAGGCTTAAAATTCCTTCTTCTGTAAGCTTGCCATTGTGTGGTTTGAATTTGGGCCCAAATATTGGGAGCAGGTTGCCCAAGGTCGCCTGATCTTGGGAGCAAGTCGCCCTAGGTGACTTTCTCCCTCTAATGAAAGTCCAAATTAGGACCTTGGGTGTGGAGTGTCGAGGAGATGCCATAAATTAATGCATCATTGAGCTAGAATATTGGGATCGGGTACAAGAGGCCATAAATGTGAAAATAGGGCCTAGGTGAGCATAGGGATGCAATTCATGACACTAAATTTAGTTCCCATTTTTGCGAGAGTATGAGCCTACGCACATACTCACGGTAGAGAGAGAGAGAGAGAGAGAGAGAGAGAGAGAGAGAGAGAGAGAGAGAGAGAGAGAGAGAGAGAGAGAGAGAGAGAGAGAGAGAGAGAGAGAGTTATGCTAGTTCCACTCATCCCAAGAGAGATTTTGGGGCAAAAAGAGAGTTGAATAGTCTAGCAAGTTGTGTTATGTAGTCAACACATCTCAAGGATAACCAAGCAACGCATTGTATGCGAGACAATCCACCAAAAAAATGGTGCAAAAGGATAACCAAGCAAAGCACTGTATGAGAGGAAGTCCTCTAAAAATGGTGCAAAGGACAACCAAGGAAAGTATTGTATCGAAAGAAATTTGTTAAAATGGTGCAAAACAATAACTTGCAAAGAAAGCATTATGTCCAAGGGAATTTGCTAAAAATAGTATAAAGGATATATACATACACACACACACACACAGAGATATGTGTGTGTGTGTGTGTGTGTGTGTGTGTGTGTACATAGGTAAACCCACATATGCATATATACATACATGTATATTTGCATATATGTGTGTCTACAAACACACACACACACACACACACACACACACACACACACACACAAATGTGTGTGTGTGTGTAAAGCTAGAGGAGTGAGTTTAACTTTACACACGATTGTGTTATTCATTGACATGTAATCGTATTAAGACATTCCATAAAATAAATTAAAAAATGACACGAGTGTATATGTATACATGTATATATGTATAAAGCTAGAGGAATACATACATACAAAAACAGTTACATACTTATAAAATTAGAGGAATAAGTTCAATTTTACTTGAGATTATTTTTCATTCGTTGTATTTATATGAGAAAAGATTTGAAGTAGAGGAACAAGTTCAACTTTATACAAGATTATCTTGAGATAGGACTGACTACACAAAAATGAAAGAATAAGAAAAGTACAACCCAAAAAAGTTACATCATTAACTAACCGAATCATACAACTAGCTTATAATTGTATTTATATAAAAATAGTTTTGAGCTAGAAAAATAATACCAACTTTGCATAAAGATTACATCATGAATAAGACATTAATCAAAATAAACATAAAACTAAATTAAAAAAAAGACATAGATGTGCACATTTCAAGTTTCAACGACCTAATTATGTAGACATTTTGTCGAAGGGAGATATGTGAAAATGATGGGCATTGTCTTGTCTTGGGATACTTTTTCATATTCTTATAATTTTTAATAACGTTGATTAATGATACAAAGTGCGAGATCTCTACTAGCGGGTCCATTACATCTATTGATAAAGGAAAACTGCACTTGAGTTTAAAACTCCAAACCTTCTAAAGCCATTTCGGATTGAGACAAAAAACAAGTGATTTTTATTATATATATTATGGTTAGGTGACATACATATTAATATATATATTTGTGGAATAGATTTTCTTTTTAAATAGTTGTCTTGATAAAGTTTATGAGTTCGATTGATGGAAAATATAATGATAAAGTGATTAAGGACTTATCACCATATTTTTAAAAGGAAGAAGACAACCATTTAAGTTATTCCTAGTGTTTTATTTTGGTCGCTTTCATACTTAGGAGCTATGTTTTGACTTACAAAATTCTATGTAATGTTGACAAAAGGAAAATGAATACCACATTATGGAAGGGGAAAACTCATTGGTAACATGCAATGAGTAGTTGTCTATTCCAAACAAGAAAAATATAATAGTATTAGTAGGAAGACAAATGAATCTTGTCTAAAATCATTTAAACATTTGTACATATAAACTGAAGAAGCAAAGCACCTCACAATTATGTTTAGGTTAATTAAAATATATATAATTAAGAATAAATAGATTAGTTAAGACACATGAGTTAGGTTTAAAAATATATTTTTGATTGGAATCAAAATATAAATAAAATAATAAAATTAAAAGTATATTTTGATGTTAAAGAGAGTAAATAGATTATGATAGATGATTGTTTTTTTATCGGTAAAAGGCTAAAGGCATATATTTTATTAATAAAAATTTGAAATTTTATCGGGCACTGGTAGGAAAAAACGGAGAAAAAGAAAATCTCTAGTTCGGCCCGAGACTTAGAAAGTCCTGAACATTAAATATCTTATTTTAAACATGTAGGTCACCAATCTGAAGACCTAGGGTCTTCAGTTAAATCTTTAAGAAATTTACAGATACAACGACTTTAGCAATTGTGATCCCTATCAAACACACTTTTGCAGTTGTTGCTTGATTTACATAAATTTAGTCCATATCCTTTGATATGGATTACATATATATTTTAATTACAATGCTTAATTACAAGTGTGGCCATTTCCATTGGCGTTCTACAAGTACAGTGTACATTTCCTAGCATCCTTCTTTTTCTTTATGGAGAATTCTCGACAATACCCCCAGAGTGCCTTCGAAGATGACAATTCTCTGCCCATCTACTCAATGCAACCATTTATCCCGCCAATGTTAGTTGATATTAAAAATTCCTTACCTTATCCTACAATATCTCAGTTGAATATTCTACCTTCCATATTAGATATTTTATAAAGTGATTTGTGGTTCTAATATGATAAAACATTTAGAAAACCTTTCCTTCTATTCCTGTCAACTAAATATCCTCAGGTTGAGCCATATAACCACAACTTAATTGAAAAACCAACTAAGACATATTTTTATGTAAAACAAATTAATCAGTAAACTGTTCTAACACTATGTTAACATTCTTGGATCTACAAATAGAAACCTCATAGTCTAAACATTTTCTTGAACTCTTCTTATGGCCAGAAATTTTCCAATATTTTTTTAAAAACAATTGATATATGAATTAGTAATTTAGAACAAGCCATATTCTCAAAATATATGTACCCAAAATCTAGATCAGACACCCTGCCATTCAAGAAGTTGGTAAGTAATCCTTCTTAGAACAAGTGTATCACAATCCACTTAGAAAATTAGGTGCAATCTACAATAATCAATCCTTACAGAAAAAATGCCAACCAAAACTCTAGAAAAATGATAGGAAAAATAGAGTAAAGCATGTCATGCTCTCATACTCAAAGCACTAAGCATCATAAAGAAATCCAATAAAGATCACTATCCATATTACCATCCCTGCAGTAATAATAATGATGACAGTAGGTTGCACCAAGATAAGTTAAAGACCAATATGCAAATGTTTTACTGTTTAAAAATGTGACCATATGCAGGGGTAAGAGCATGTGCTACCAGGATACAAGATGAAGAAAAGATGAGCAAAAGGAAGAACTGAACCATATCCATACAATAAAAAAAGGATTACTCCATGTGGTGAGCCAAATAAAATTATCCTAGCCATAGCATTATTCAACTCACATTGAAATGTCAAGAAGAAAGAGTCAACCATCACTGATCCAATCAAGAACACCCCCTCTGCCCACNCCCCCCCCCCCCCCCCCCCCCCCCCCCCCCCCCCACACACACACACATATTATGTCTGATATCAAGCATATATATCCCTATTAAAGTGAAACTCTTTATGCGATTACAGGGTGGACATATGAACAATAGTTTACAAACTAAGTATGCTTAGAAACATTCATATACCTAAAATTTGAGATTCTTTTATGCGCATGCCCAAGGTATTAAAACTAAAACTATATAACCCTTCTACAATTCTAGAGAAGTCTTGAACTTACTAGGAGCCATCAATACACAAATGGAAGTGGTGTGTGTCATAATTTTCCTAACCTAAAAGATGTCATCTCAGACAGATAATTGTAATGATGATGGGGCATGGATGTAAAGTTTAGGATTAATATATAAGTTTAAGATTAAAATATATGGCTCAATTTATAAGGTAATAAAATCTTGAACTTTCGATGAAAGGATCTAAGATAGGTGTCGCTAAGCTATGTGAGTGGCTTCAAATTTCATTTAATGTGCAGTATCAAGTAAAATATAATAAATGTCAAGGGTCATGGTAAGAGAAATGTGCCCCATCTTCCCCTTTATTTGCAAGTTTATTTGATTTTCTATTTGTTAATAAAAGTCTGATTACTAAGAGGGGAGGGTTGAATCAGTAATCCATACAAATTCACCAATTCAACTTCTTTAAAATTTTATGCACCAAAACATATAGCAACAACTTAACATAAGTAAACTTTCAATACATACATCCATAAGTAATCAACCACACAATATAAACACCTTATTTATCACATGGAAACCCAACTGGGAAAAAACAACGATGTGAGATGATACCCATAAAATTTGTCCTCTTCTGGAATACGCCCTGTTAGGAGCTTACCTTGTTAAAGGTTTACAAAATACTGTTAGGTGTTACCACATTAAGGGATTTGCCTAAGACCTGTTAGGATATTTTCCCTATTAGGAGAAACCTTGTTAGAGGACTTTAAATACAAGCTAATGTGCCACCTTGTTAGAGGGTTTACAATAAAGATTTGTTAGGATCTACCTGGTTAGGGGATTTTGCTGTTAAAATTATTAGAAAGCAACAGATAAAATGATCTGTAAAAACCACATTACCTTTGCATGATCAAATCCTTTTAAGCTTTGAAATACATCACCATACTGTATATTCTTCCTTAGCTCAATCACACTCGATTCCTTTTCTTGCTCTGTCTTCAAATCCTTCTACAATTCACAATCAACTATCTTCTATTGAGCGTTGTTTTTACACAAGCCAACTTGCTAGGATCTCAAGATTCGATTTCCTCTCTTGAAAGAATAACAAAGTTATTCCCAAGGTTCTTCGGGGTTGGGTCACAACCTGCTTGGTTACTTAGTTGAAGATAAATGTGAATTTTCATGAGGAGGCCTTTGCTTGTACCTTCAAGACATCAAATTGCAAAACAACCTTTAGTACTATTTTTGGTATTTTCCATTTTAACAAGATTTAGTGTTTAAAATGCAATTTTGTATTTTCGAGGTGATTACTTTTAGATTGAGACAAAATTCAAAAGAGAAAGGTAACAAGAGATGAAGTAAATTACCGAAATGAAATCCTATGGACATAAACCACTGTAAACCCTTCCTTGTGAATTGAATGGTGGGGAGATTTGGAGCAAACCCAAGAGATATAAATCATAGAAAGTCACAATTCTATACCCAATGGATGCAAGCGTTTGGAGAGAAGATGAATTCACTCATGCAAGATATTCAAATCTATCAAATCGTGAAGCCACTAAGATGCGCACACCCATGAGATGGATTTATTATTAAGCCCTATAGACGATCCCTTCCACGCATTCGTCACAACAAGGTAGATAGACAACAACAAACTCCAACTAAGGTAAACATGAATTTGAAACACAACAAACCAGAGGCTCTTTGAAAGTAATGAATACTGCATACACACAATTTACAATAGATGGCAACAATTTACACACCATGAATGAAGCACCAAATGTAGATCTTTATTGTATTAAGAATCTGACCCTATTACATTGATTTGATTATAATATATAGAGTTTTTGATCTACCAACTCTGAATGTCAAAATTAGGGCATCATAGAGTCTAAATTTATGAAAATAAACTAAAACTAAATCTTAGCTAAAAAGAAACTATTACCAACTGATACTGAATAGTTTGCATGGATTTTAAATCCATTTACAATCAGTTTGTCCATGCAAGAGGGATCAAACTTGTCAAGAAAGAAAGAAAGAGAAAGAAGATAGGGTTTCTTCTGTGAACTGGAGTCTTCTTCTTGGTTTTTGGAGTTCTTCCTTGGAATCTTCATCTGGAGGTTCTTCTTGCGGTGGGAACTGATAGGGGACACTTAGTCCTTCCAAAATGAACTCAAGTTAACCATAAATCTGATATGGAGTTCAACTGGCATGCAAAAAGATGATCTCGCTGGAAGCACTCATATTTTCGGCCCCTGACCTCTACTCCAAAGTTTTTAGTATCCAAAACTGGCTAAGTGTCGAATTGACTCTGGAGACCTGAAATTTTCAGCCTTTTTGGAGGCTGAAAGGCCGAAAAATCTATAAGGCTGAAAGGCCAAAAATACTGGGAGGTTGAAAGGCTGAAAGCTGCATTTCCTGAGGAGGCTGAAAGGCCGAAGCTTTCCTTAGGAGAATTTTGCTAAGTGCTGAAACTGCTTTTTTTTCAAAAATCCTCAAGGGTCCAAGGAGTTAGTTTGGGAATACTTCTGGGTGTGCAGCCTGGAGCCTATGTATGATCTCCTGAACTTATTCATAGTTTATCTTTTTTCTTTTCACCTTGTTGACCTTTCGTTCCTGCTTCTCTTTAAATGTAGTCAATTCAGAAGCAAAGAACTGGATCTCCTCTTTGTGTCTTGTCATCCTTAAAAGTTCTTCCTTTGAGTAGAACAACTGTTGTAAGGCCTCCTTGGTACTGATACCTTCCATAATATCCTTGAACTATTGGACCACTTCTTTTGATGGCCTTAAGATTTTCTTATCTTCATCTCAGTACAAGTCGAGGCCAATCCCTATGAAGAAAACATCTATTTCTTCTACCCATTCCAAGACCTCTTTCTACTTTTCCAATATGGAGGCTTGCAATTTTTCATAGATACTAATTATCTTGACTATGCGCTTGATCCAAGTCTCAAAATTGTCCAGCTCTTCACCTTCAAATATCTTTACCAAGATCTGGAAGCCCTGTTTCTTAATGATTTGTAAGTCTTGGAGGGCGACTCACCATTTTCTTGTCTTAGAATCCAAGCCACCTTCGTTCTCCATCAAGTTTTTTAAATTTTTGGCTTCAACGAAAATGATCCTGTAAAGTTTGAATACCTGTTTGATAGCCTCTTCCCCGTACTACTCAAAATATCCTTTCTAATTTTCACTTGCTTGGATGAAGGATGGTGTCAAACCCGCCAGCAAGACTGGGGTGTTCCTCTTCTCTAATACTACCTGTAATGAGGCCTCTGGACATCTTGGGTCAATAGGACCAACCGTCTTGTGAATGAATTTCTTCAAAGATTCATTCTATTCTGTTAAGGATTTTATGGTCTCCTCATCCTTGCTCATGAATCCTAAGGAATGTTTAAGCCCTAAGGCCGCTAGTGTCTTGATCCCATCCTTGGTGGGTTCTCCCAAATCTACCTCCTCAAACATGTAGTCTTCTGGAGTTGCTTGCGTTTGAGAGGTGCTAGCAGAAGGAACTGCAACCTGTGCCTTCCAATGACCCCTAGTGTCTTGGGTGACATAAGACATTATCTGTGCTGGTAATATGACCCCTATTTGATGAAAATATTTCCCTAAAGAAGCCATAGTTGTATCTTCCCCGTCATCTTCATATGTGTAAGTTCTTTTCCTTGACTAAATTTCTTTAGTGAACCATGTAGGTTTACTAGATGCGGTGACCGACTCATATGGGGCAACCTGAAGTACTCAATACAAGTTTTGGGGCCCTGGGATTACTTCCTTATCTAGCCCTTCTTCATGTTCCTTGTTCTATTCCTCCTCATTCATTTCTTCCCCTTCTTCTCCTTCTTCCCTTCCCTCTTCTGCCTTTTCTTCTTCTGTCGTTGCCTCATCTTGTTTTTCCTTGTCTCAGTCTTCATCTCCTGAGGGTCTAATCGACACTTCAATATTAAGACCGGTCATTACTTTCAATGTGGTTTCAAAAGGTGACATGACTTATACACTTACTGATCCTCCAAGGGTTGGGATGAAGAAAGGAAAAGAGGTTTATGGTGGTGGAGTAGGTGTAAGTTGAGTCAGAATGGGAGATGGGAGGGTAGTAGCTGGAGGCAGAGTCAGTGTTGGAGTTGGGAGAAGTGGTGGTGGGGTAGGAATTGGAGGCGGGAGAGTAGTTGGTGGGGTAGGAATGTGAGGTGGTGGAGTAGTAGTGAGGGTTTCTCCTGTGGCCTTATCCCTTGTTATATCTTGGGTGATTGGGGTGTCTTGATCTCCAGGCCCTTGATCTATGCTAGAGCTCACTTCTATAACAGGTACATCATGTGCTCGATTAGTGAACTGAGTGGGAGGTGTAGTGAGGGTTACCTATGGCTAAAGGAGAGATGGACCTCCCATTTCATACCCTATTGCTTAACCTGGTGTGTCTTGCCCTTCGTCTGAAAAGCCCTCCAGACCTTCAAAGTTAGACATTTGGAACTCATCTGATCCTAACACCTCCAAGGGATTATCTTGTTCTTTGGGATCCTCTTATTCTTCTTCTTCTTCTTCCTTTTCTGGATCCTCTTATACTATTTCCAATTATAGAGACACATAAGTTCTCTTCCTTTTATATATTTTCTTACCCTTTTTAGTAGTAGGAGGATATTTCTAGAAGTGGACGACCCTTCATTTGGCAAAGCCTATGTTGAACCCGCTAAAGGATCTATCTGCCCAGGCATTCTAGTCTTGGGAGCCTTGTGCCTTGGTTTCAACCCATACTCTACTATGCGTTCATGACCATACACTGTATTTGGCTTCTATGGTGGCGCCTTCTTATATTGTGGCACTGCATTTTTCTTTCCATGCTATTTATCCGCCTTCTTGGGTGGATCCATTAAGGTTTTTACTAGGATTGGATCCATGTTATAAGGCCTTCTGATCCAAGTTTCTATTGTTCTAAGTTAATGCCTAGCCCGAAACTCAATCTCATCATTCTCATCTTTACCAACTTTGATATTCATGATGGGCCTATCATATATTTTATCAAAAGTGTAGATGGCCTTTAATACCCTATCTGAATCCTTCTCCCAAACCTTCAGAGGAATTGGGGTCTTCAATGTGTGTTGTGCAAGGGTGAGGGACATCCTACAATAATCCTGGATCCTAAACTCATGATCATCTACATAATTGATCCAATGGTCTTCCAGATGTGGTTCATGGATATAGAACCTGCCAATGATGTGGTTGTATGTTCCTATCGGGTTGAACCTTGGCCAGACTATTTTATAGAGTTGTAGTGGGCATTCATCCCATTCAAAGGCCAAGGATTTGGAGATGTTCATATCTTGTAAAGTGTATGGGCCCAGAGAAATAGGGAAGTCCCAACAATGTTTCTTTTTGTGCTTGATATGTTCATAGGCGTCAGCGAGCTGTCTGGTCATTTCTAAGGTGATTATCCAATCAGATGGATATCGGGGAAACTTCTTAGGTCTCAAGGTAGATCCTACCACCCGGATGTAAGTGAATGTCTTGTACTGTATGTAGTAAGCCCCAATGGCCCTCACCTTGGTGGCTTCTTCCTCTGACATTCTCTTTGCAAAATCACCTTCAATGGATCAGATGATTATGAAGGTGAAGGCGTCATTGACCATCTTGTAGTCCGGGATGTCCTCTGACATGTTTTCCTTTCTCTGTAACTGGGGGTACACAATGTGAGGCCATGCATTGGGATCATTTATGTTTCCCCTCTTGGTGAGTCCCGAGTAGTTTTCTTGTGCTGCCAATAAGTACACCACATAAGTACTCATATAGAACTTAGGGTTGTGTTTTATTGCCACCAGATGTTCATCCAACCTATCGTTGATGATGGTTCCCCAATTGAACCTAGACTTATGGCCTCTGATTTTATCTATTAATAGAATAATCCAATTCTCCAGTTGGAAGGACTGAGGTAATCCATATACCTGGCTTAGTAATGTTAGGGTTGCCTAGATATCCTCTTTCATGTATCCCCTCCTGAGGTCTATCTTGTCTAGCCTATTTTTGGGGTGAGGTTGCTTGAGGTAATTCTTATTGACAATCTCATACTCCTCTTCCCCTTTGTTGTTGAACCATCTATTGCCCTTTTCTATGAAGAAGTCATAGAATTTGTCTATGCCTTTGTGGAGGTGGAAGACCTTTTCTATGATGTATGGTCTGATATCCAATACCACATGTCCCTCTATATTCTGGACTACCCTTTTATTTGAATTATAATGGTTTTCCAAAGTCATGATCAGTTTGGATGATGTGATAGCCACGGGGTGGGTTTCCGCGTTAACTAGTCCTGACAGGACTGGTGAGGTACAGTCTTCTGATCTCCCATTTGGTTGGGAACATCTTTTCAAGAATTGATCCCAATCTACATTCCCAATATTAATATCGGTGATCTCAAGGTGTTTGTTGCCAACCTTGGAAGGGGAGTGTTCCCCTTGTATAAGTACTTCATTGGTGACGTAGTATTTTTCTCAGGCATTCCTGCAATGGAATATGCAAGTATCAGTGTTTTATTTGCAGAAGAAACTAAAAAGAACTGACTAATCTAGGAAAACAAGAGTAAAAATCTCGCTAAGTAGCCAGAAATGTAGATTTTGCACTTTCATCCCTTTCAAGTTTTTGGGTGCTGAAAACTGGTTTGGAGTTTGAAAAGGCTGAAAGTGCGAAAGATCAGTCGATGAAATAGAACTTGTCGGCTTTTCAGTGTGCAAGAGTCCAAAAAGATTCTTCAGATACCGAAAGATCAAAATGGATCTCGGACTCTGAAAGTACAAAACCCCGTAAGGCAGACAATATCTTCAGAGATTTTGACTTTTCAGTGTTTTGAACGTCTCAAAGGTCCAAAACCATGAAAATGTTGAATCTTCGAGGACTACTTGGATGACAGACCAGACCTAGTTTTAGGGCTTTTGGAGGCCAAAAACCTACGACAAAGGTCGCAACCGAAAATAGGAAAAAAACTAAACTAGAAAATGCGAAGGACCAGACCCAACCTTACAAGGAGGGGCTTCCCCCGCAAGGCTAAGGGCGTAAAAACCCTAAAATACTGGGGGTTCAACACAGAGTTGGGTGGACAAGCACCAAGTAAAAAACCCTAAACCTAAACCATGAAGAGAAAAAAAAACTACTAAGTGGTGAGGAAGGAGCCTACCTCGTGAAAGCTAGGAGCAGAGGAGGGAGACACAAGGAGCTTGAAGGCACGGAGTGATCAGCCACCAGGAGTGAGGACAAAGCTTGCAAAGTCGCTACTCAAAAGATGCCGAAGACAAAAGAAAAGAAAGTGAGTTAAATCAGGGCCTTTTTCCCTTTTATAACCCATGGGGGGACGTCAGCACTTTTGATGTTTCGGCGTCTGAAACACCGAAAGTCCAAAGGTAGACACCTTTTAGTGTTTTCGGAGGCCAAAAACACTGAAAGGGCCAAGCTTTAGCCTTTTGGCCATTTCGGTATTTCAGAGGACTCGGTCCTCCGAAAGGATAAAAGGGCAAAAAGGCCAAAAAAAGGTGTCTGCTTGGCCCAATAGGCTAGTGTAACACCCCAAAATTGGCACTTAATAATCCAATCAATTTTAGAGCATTTTCTTATCCTCGAAGTCCTATTGTACTAGGCAAATTCTTCTCCTAATTAACTTTAATTGACTGAGTTTCAAATGCAAAAAATCCAAATTTGCATAAATCCAAAATTATATTTAATTCCTAATTCTCAATGATTATTAGCTAAAAACCCCTATGATTAATTGATTTAATCCTAAAGTCCTAAGTGCTTTTAATTAAATCAATTCCACCCCCTTTAGATAATATACATAAAAGGAATTGAAAGGTTATTTAATTATTGGGTGAATTATCCTCAAAAAGGAATTCCATAATTCCATGTGAAAGGACACTTATGTGGCAATAATTCACCCTTTTATTTAAATAATCTTTGCTTATTTGTCTCAAATGGAGAATGAAGAGACAACAGTTTCTTTTCAAGAAACTCTTCACTCTCTTTCCATGGTTTTCTATAAATTGGACTTCTTTTCTTCATTAGAGGGGATGATTTTGGAGAGCATCAATATTATAGTCATTTTTTGCATCAATTCTTTCATGTTTCAAGCTTTATTTGCATAATTAGGCTAGTTTTAATTGAAATTGAAGATGTTTTAGCTTTCATTTTATGATTTATCTATATGTCTAACTGTAGACACCCTAAATTGTCCTTTTCCATTTCTATATTAATTTAATTAATATTCCCTATAACAATATAGTTAATTCTTATAGATTAACTATATTTGTTATATTCGACTATTTATTTAATTTTATTAAATAAATTCATC
>MU223628.1:1612546-1686314 GCA_018584345.1 Thuja plicata
TCTTAGATTAATTGCATTTTACTTCCATAGAGTAGTTGTGATTCATTCTTAGATTAGTGTCATTTTCTTTCATAGCTTAAATTGCTTCTCAATTCATAGATTAAGAGCATTTTCTCATAGAATAATGACAATTCTTCTCTTCTAGCACTCTTAAAATCCTCCATGTTAGCAATGGTCAGGTTGTTGGCTCTCGTTCTGAGGGTAAAACTCAACATCCACAACTAATTAGGAGGCAACAGGTCACCTCAATCAAATTTGTAGAACAAACAATTCATGTTTGTCTTTGTGAATTGAGCGATTGTGTAAAGACTATGTTGTGTTTGTGTTGAATTCAGAGGTCTACATTCAACATATAATAGCTGGTAATGAGACTGATTTGTGAGGGACTGGAAAAGGGGCAGACTCAAAAGACTAAAAGAAAGAAAAAAAGAAGGGGGGTCCCCATGGTTAGTGGACCAACATGGGGTGCTTGTTGTGGACCCACAACAAATATCCCCAAAAAAGGAGGAATTACCAAGGCATTTCTTCTTCATCAAGACTCTTTCGGGTTGTAGTTTTGCAGTAGAACAAAAACCAAGAAATGTATGAGTTAACAATATTTCAATGACTTCTAGTTCTGAATTTTCTGCTAGTCTCCCTAGTGTGTGTCCATTCTTTGACCTTCATTTGTGGTAACTTGAATATTCGTCAACTATTCCCAACCTTTTCCATGTAGACTAGGGCTTCCTGGAAAGAGCTTTGCTACCAGTCAAGCATTCATAGCCCTGACAAAGTTTTCCCTGAATCCCAAGTATAACCTTTCTCTACTGCTAGCTAGGTATTCATAGCCCTGATAGAGATTGTCATAGTCACCCTAGTCCGCTCTGTCTGCTAGGCTGTAACATTTTTCTTGAAAGTTCTTGTTCTTTGGATAATGGTTCTCATCCTTTTTTGGGTACATGAAATATTTCCTACTTGGATGTATGTTTATTTTAGGTGCTCAGGTCCATATTATCTTTTTTGATTGATCTGAATAGCGATTAGGTTGTGCTACCCAGATTCCACACACATGACCTCTTTGGGCCACTTTTCTTTTCGTGTGTTCTTATTTTCTTTCTTCAACTTTTCTCTTCTTTCCTTTTTCCACTATCTTCGCATTCATTCAGACTTGGGTTCTAGGATCGGTGGGTTCCCAAATCCATGCACTAATGATGGTCACAATTGATGAATTCTTGAGATATCATCATTCTTGGGTGCCATTTCTTAATGTTTTTTGGTGAGTAGGATGACCGAGCTTTCAAACTCTTCCTATCTGCCAATGATAGATGCTACCACTTTATCTTTTGGAGTGTTCTCTACGATGTATGTTTCCTAGGATAATTTGACTAAGAAATACCTCTGCTCCTACTTAGGAACCACTTGGAATGAATCCACAACACACTTGACCCAAAGCAAAATGAGCCCTAACAAAAAAGGAAAAAAGGCCGCAGACAAAAGAAATGACTGACGGCGGGGACGACCCAAAAGAAAACAAAGAAAAAAAAATGATTATGATACAAGGGATGGAAGGAAGTCCCACTTAGGATCCAAAATAATGTTTGAGGAATTTCCCATTGACTGGGAATGGGGTTGACTCTCCATGTAAAGTGCTGATCCTAAAGGTGTTTTCCCCTAGGATCTTTGAGATCTGATAAGGGCCTGTCTACAATTTTTGGAACTTGGTGTGGCTGCTCGGCTTTTATTTCACCTTATCCCATATGAGAACAATGTCAGAGATCCTAAAGGCTTTAATGGTGACTCTCTTGTCAAACCACCTCTTGATGATGGCCTGGTGCTTTGATACATTCTCTAGGGCTAATGTTTGTTTCTCCTGCAAGTTGAGGAGATTCATTAGCCTAACTTGCATTCGATCTTCACCTCCCACGTACTGGTCCATAAATCTCAAAATTGGGATTTCCAAATTCATAGAGAAGACCGATTACAAGCCATAGACTAGTTGGTATGGGGATGTCCCCAAAGCATTCTTGATCCTTATCCGATCGGTCCACAGGGCATATTTCAGTTGTGTGTGTCAATCCCAGGGGTTATCATCTAGGAGATGTTTGATCACTGTTGTCAAATTATTGTTAGTAGAATCTGCTACTCTGTTTCCTTATGGATAGTAATTAGAGAAGAATTTGAGAATTACCTAGTTTTGTGTGAGCAAGGTGGAGGAGAAAGAGGGTGCATTATCACATACTAGATAAAACAACATTCCAAACCTTGTGATGATGCGCTCCTCCAGAAACTTGGTCACGACCTTCATGGTGCAATTCTTTAGTGCTTGGGCCTCCATCAAACATGTACAATAATCAGTGGCTATTAGAATAAACCTATGTCCTATGGACAAAGAGGGGTTAATCACTCCAAAAAAATCCAAGCCCCATTGGGAGAATGGACGTACCTCAAATATTGGTTGTAGGGGCATTGCCAAATTTCTATCTTGGGTTGCACTCATTTGGAAAGTGTGGCATGATCTCATGTGCTCGCTAGTGCCTTTGAATATTGTTGGCCAAAAATATCATGCCCTTAGGATTTGGTGGACAATTTCCTCATCTAAATCGTGCCCTATCCCATATTTTTCATGAAAATATTCTAGGATGTGTCTAGCCTCCAGCCTATCCAGACACCTGAGGTACAAACCCTCATAATTGCATTTATACAATTGGCCATTATTTAGTATTTAGGATCTACTTTTGATTTTTAGAGCTCTTCTTTGTGAACCATTCATCCCTTCTGAGAAGCGGTTCAACAGTAGATAGTAAACTATGTCTTGGTACCATATATCGGTAATCACTCCTTGATCGGTGTAGGTCTGACATACTAGACCTTCTTCAACTTTGGAGATCAACTTTTTTAGGCCTTGACCTCTCACTAATTTCATCAGCTAGATCTCTAGGTCAAACTCTTGAAGGAATTCCATCCATTTTCCTCTTCATTTTCCCAACTCATTCTACATCAAAAGAGACTTGACAGCCACATTAGGGACTATTTCGAAGACCTTGCTTCTCAAGATGTAGTGTCAGAATTTCTTTACTGCTTTGACAAGGGAAAAAGATGATTTATCCAAATTGGGGTACCTGGTCTCAAAATCCTTAAAGGGGCAACTCATAAAGGCTATAGGTCTTTCATCTTCATTGTCCTTCTGCATTAGGATGCCTATGCATGAGTGTTTAGATGCAAAAGAATAGACCTTGAAGGGTAGGGCATAGTCGGGACTGACAAGGACTAGGGCCGTGGAGATGGTGCTTTTTATTTCCTTGAAATATTTCTTTACTTGGATGGTCTATTCGATTTTGGCATCCTTTTTAAGCATGTTGTTTAATGACTTTAGTATCTCTGTGAAACTACTAATGAGCTTCTTTACGAAGTTAATCTTCCCAAAGAAAGATTTCAACTCTTTGTGGTTGTGGGGCGGCATCAAATTTAGGATAGCTTCCACCCTCTTAGGGTCTATGACTATTCCATCCTCTAAAATGATGTGTCCCAACAACTTCCCTTCAGTTACCCCAAACATGCACTTCTTTGGGTTGAGAGAGATCCCATATTTCTTGCACCTTTGTAGACATTTTCTAAGGTCGTCTATGTGGTCATCTCTTTATTTTGAAAAGAGTGTGAGGTCATTTATGTAAATGATAATGCATTTCCCAACTAACCATTTGAAGGCTATGTCCATTTCCCTTTGGAAAGTGGCCCTAACATTTATCAGACCAAAGGGCATTCGCTGGTAGGTGAAGGTTCCCCATTTTGTTGTAAACATTGTCTTCAACCTGTCCTCTTCCTGCACCATTACTTGATTGTATCTCGAGTAACCATCTAGGAAGGACATCATTTTGGATCTATTGACTATCTGTAATACTTTTTCGAGAGACAAGAGTGGGTAGTTGTCCTTTTGGGAGGATTTATTCAGGTTCCGAAAGTCTACACATAACTTGATCTCACCGATCTTCTTTCTTATGGGCACCAAGTTTGCGATCCATGTGGAATGTCAAATTGGAAAAATGATTCTGGCATCTAGTAACTTATGGACCTCCTTTTGAATCAAGGGCTCCATAGTTGGGTTCACAGTATTGGAATTAATGGGAAGTAGTACTGAGAGGGGAGGGGTGAATCAATACCTCTAAAACTTTTAACACCTTTCACAATTCATCATTAGTAATCATTCAATTCTGTATTACCAACCATTATTTTTATTCTTTCTTATACACGTATTGTTTGTTCACAATCTTTAATAGTTTTCAATGGTCATAGAAACATTCATGAAAATGATAAATACATAACACAAGATATGGTATCGCAGAAAACTCCTGTTAGGAAGTAAAAACTGCGGTGGGGATGACACCCACAAAACTTCACTATCTTCAAAATGGAAGGGAGTTGGTTAAGGCTTACAATTTGATCACTTCTGATGATGTACCCTATTAGGAGTATTAAGGTGGAGACCTGTTAATATCTACTTTGTTAAGAGCTTTGGAAACACTCATTTAAGTGTGCACTCAGTTGTGAGATTTTACAATAAGACACTTAAGCCCACCTTTCTTGAAAGGATTTCATTAGTGTACTACACTTGTTAGAATGCGTACACATGTTGACCGTACTATATGAAATCTACTATTGCTGATTTATAGATCCATTAAAGCTCTTACAATAATAATATCACCTTAAGTGATTGATGTATACCTTTTCTCTTCTTGTTGCTAGCCTCTGTTATGTTCTTGAAAACTGATTTGATTCTATTTGTGTCCTTCTGGATGAATTCTCTATCTGGTCTTTAGTTTCTCTCCATGGCTACTATCTTCATTAATCAACAACTATTCTCAATGGATTGAGCACCTATTTATACAAGTATTTGACCTATCTTGGAATTCTCATTTTACAATGTTAACTCTCAGATCCAAGGTTTACAACTTGACCTTGATCTTTAGTTTACATGTTTTAAAATAGTAAAAATAATTAAAACAATAATAAACACATTTCTTTCTCCGCACATAATGGATTTAAAAGCAAATCAAGAAGCTATAAATACAACTTCAATGATTTATCTGACATGGAAAGTCATGTCCACTTTTTACATGATGTAACTGGCTGTCAGTTCTTGGTCGTTAGTTTGAACTTGCAGTCTGTCAGCTTTCCTTGAATGAACTATTCATCAAGTTCCCTATATCTATCGGGTTCCTATCTTTTCTATTTCGTTAGGTAGCACTGTTGTTACTCGTCGGGTTTCTTTTACCTTTTTTTCATCGGATAACACTTAACAGTGTTTGTCGGGTAACCTTGGCGTCAGATAGTGCTGTGCCCTTTCTGTCGGTGTAGAGTAAACCGATGGTGTAGATCATGTTTTTCTCTAAGTATACTAATGTAAAAATATAATGCCTTCAATCTCCCCCTTTGACATTAGTATCAAAAACTGATATGTGCATAATACTAAACTTGTTTAGTATGTATACACCATGTTTATATTCTTATTATAATATGACTCCCCCTAGCTGTGTGCACCGGTATAGTATATGTATATGTACATGTATACTATTTATTCTCTGTATGTATATTATTTCCCCTTTCTTTTACTATACATATGATTTCCTCCTTTTAACTGAGGTGAGTGAACATATCAAATTCCCCCTTTCTTTGATACTGATGACAAAAATGTACAACTTACAGTATGCCAAAATTGTGACAAAAATGTATAACTTACAATGTGTCAAATATGTTAGAATGGGCTGTTTTGATATCTTCAAGTAGTTTCTCCCATTGTTCTTTCAACTATTCTAGTGCCATGTGTTGCAGCTCTAGTCTTGCGTGCATATCATAAATGTTGTCTAGGACAAACATTTTCGGGGTGACAATTAGAGTATTTGCATGTGTCATATTTGTTGCAGAAGTGTTAGTGTTGGTAAGAGCTTAACTTGGAGATCATTGACCTCATATCTGTACTTCATCTCTGCAAATTGTATGTCCTGTCTCTATTTCCTAGCCTGTATGATTTTTTCATTGTGCAATTTAAGTGCTTCTTCTGTGTTGGCTAGACTCTGTGTACTGGACTTAAGATCAACATCTATTTTTTCTATCTTGTTGGTATACTCCTAAGTGAGTTGATCTAAAGTGCACAATTTATTTATTAAGGTAATAACTTCTGATAGAATTGGATCAATTGTACTTACCAATTTAGATAGCTTGACCTTTTTCAGTGCCACTTCCTGGCTTATTTTCTCTGCGAGCTTGAACTCATAATTTTGTTCAAGTCTCTCTTCCATTACTTTCTTAGTATCAGTATTCTGAGATGTTATTGCATCTGTGAGTATGACCAGCTGATCAAGTATTGGAGCTTTTTGACCAATATCTATGTCTGGTACAATATGTTGAAGTATATTTCTTGCTACTTCCAGTACCTTGGCCTCTTTTTTTTCTCTCTTTAGTTTGTCTTGAATAAATTTTCTTTCATAGAGCTTTGCATATTTTTTTAATGCAGTTGGATCCAATGTTCTTGGATCATAGAGTGGAATCTCAATGATTTCATCCAGAGTTACTGGATTCTTATTCTTTCCTTTCTTCTTCTTTGATATTTGAGGGGATGCCGATGTATGAACTACCATAGCTAGTTCATTTGTCCATTCTGAATTACTTGGTGAAGGTTTTGTAGATGATACATCTTGTGTCTTCTAATTAGTGGGCACCTTTCGGTTACGTGAAGATGTCTCTTCATTAACCTTGGGTGTTTCTGTAGAATGTGCTCCTGATTTCTTCTCCAACTCATCCTTCTTTCCTTCTTCAACTTTCTCTATTGGTTTGTCCCCTATTTCCTTTTGAGTTTCTTTCTTATTCTGATCAGTAGAAGTATCTTTCTGGTCATTGGTTGCAGCTTTCTCTACAGTTTTATCTGTGGTTTCTTTGGCTTCTCCATCACCCTTGTCTTCAGGTGTGCTTGTTTCCTTTTCATTTGATCCATCATTTCCCTCTAGTATGTTAATTTCCTTCATTAGGATAGGCATGTTACTTTGAGTTGTTTCTTGGGCTTTGTCAATAGTTGTATACTGCTCGTTGGTTAGAGCCTTTTCAGTAGTGACATCCTCATCTTTTTGTATATCTTTTGCAGGGTCTTGTACTTTTGAGTTCAAGACTGAAGTGTCTTGTACTTTCTCATCAACAACATCAGTTATTGTATGATCTGATGTCTTCAAGTTTTGTTGCTATTCTTGATTCTTAAGTGTGATAAATATTACATCATCTTTCTTCTTTGGATCATTGTCAGAATCATAGTTAGTGATATCTTGAATATTATCATCCATGACTGTATCTAAGTTAATAGGCTCATCATTAGTTTCTTGATTGTCCAGAGCAATATGCTGAGGACTTGCATTATCTGTCTCCTCATCTCTGTGAGGTATGTTTGTTAGATGTAATTGTTTCTCACCACTTGTTGACTTTGTCAGTAGATCTAGGACTTGTCTCCATTTAGTTTCTATCATTGAATCTAGTTCTATAAAATTGTTCTCTAGTACTTTGTATGCCCTTATTTTGGCTACAAATTTACTTGAGTGTTTCTTTAGTACTTCTTTTATTTTTTCAACTTTGGATTCAGGAGGCATCAGTCTCACAAGTACCCTTTCTCTTGCTTCTCTCTCTGTTTGCAAGGCATATGACCATTGTTGGTATACCCTTTTACCTAGCTCGTTAGGTATTTGATTTACAAATTCTACAGGTGCATACTTGTTCTTGATCATTGATTTTATGACTCCCTCTTATATTTTATTCTGATCCTCTAGGTTTAGTATATCCCATTGTTTGATCTTTTTATCAGTCATTGTGCCATGTGTATCAATGGATTTGGCAGCTTCATTAACCGTTTGATTTCTAAAGTTCTTCTTCACTACATCAGGCTCATCATCTTTAGTTTCATCCAAGTCAACCATTTTCCTAACCAACCTTTTCTTCTTCTTTGGTGGTGTGGTTTTAACTATTTGTTGTCTTGTTCTTTTTTCTGGTTGCTTCCTCATATAGGTCCTTACTTGACCTTTCTTAAGTGGTGTGGTATCAGTTGCAACAATTTGACTCCTTGTCCTTTTCTTCTTTGTAGGTGGTGGAGATGAAGGTGTATCAGATTCAGTAGCCTCTGTATCTGATTTCTTTTTTTCTTGTTCTTTACCAATGGTGCCCTGTTCATCAGTTTCCTCTTATTGATCTTGTTCTTCCTCTGTAACTGATAAAATCTTCTTGATATTCTTGACCATTTTATCCTTTTTGTTTATAGTCTTCTTGACTTCTAGGCCTTGTTTTATCTTTGATTTGGCCTCTTCATATGTTCCAAACTTTGGTTGTTTCTTATCAACGGGCTCATTGATCAATGCCTCAATTGCACTTGTAGCTTGATCAATATTGATCTCATAGTCTAATGGTGCTAACCAAGCTATTCTTGGTACAATCGGTTTGATATGTGTGTAGTCTGTGTCTGCCATAAAATATATTTCATCTTTATGTTTTTCAACTAGTTGTTTAGTAATCCTAGTTCTTTCCATCATCTTGTCCTTGAACTCAAGGAAGTATGCAGACATAACAGACTCAAAGTTGTCTCCTAGTGACTTTATCAGTTCACTAATCTATTGGGTTATTGGTTTGGTAGTGTCCCATACAACTTTTCCTACTGAAGGAAAGTATTCTTGAAAATAGAAAAATGTACACATGATAAGTGATCCAAACTTACATGTGTTGGTCTTTGTAGACCTAACTTTGATCATGTTCTCATCAAGTTGTTTTAATAGGATCTAACACAAATCCATTTGAATTCCTTTTGTTACTATCTTGTAAGATGTGCTTACTGCTGTTGCAGAAATTCTATTCAGTCTGTTAGCCTGAAAGATTTTATACCCAATAACACATGCACCAAATTTTAGCTCTTCATTAGTGATTGTGTTCACTTTGAGACCTTTGTTGTCTCCTTCTGCATTGGTGAGTTTTTCAACTTCTTTCATGGATGGATGCTTGTGTGCTCTAGGCTTGTTGATTATCAGATAACCAGTGACAATGTGAAGAACATCCTTGGTTATTTTCTTGGGTTGGTCTAGCCATAGCTTGCTTTTATGCATCCTACTCAAGACTAACCTTATCCATTCTATTTTGAATTCCCTCGGGAAATGTAGGGCATTGGTTAACCCTTTAACCTCCAAGTGTTTATGCTCTTCCTTTAGTTTTCCTTCGGCATCACACAGCTTCTTACAAGCTTCATCTATTTCAAGATCACCTATCTCTGTGATCTTGTAGTGAATATAAGACCTAATGTATTTTATGAGCAAAACCCTAGGTGGAATTTTTGAAAACGCACCTGCTTCATCGGTTTTGATGCAATTTCTGGGCATATTTTATACTTTGGTTCTACACATGTACTATTCTTGATCATTTTTACCATATTCCTCTTCTAATTCTTCATCTTAGCAGTTCTTGAGGTGGTTTCCATTGTATTTCAAGTTTTTAGGGTATCTTCAAAATTAGGGCTTTCTTGATAAAAAAATGACAGAGATCTTTCGATGCCTTTGGTACTTCAATTCACAATAGTGATGAAAGTTTTGTTTGCTATTGTGCTGAATCGATCTGGGGATGCTTCTGCTTTCTTCTCTTTAATTTCTTGGTTTTTTCTCTTGCTTTCTCTTCAAATCACGGGTGAAAAATGAAGTTGTTTCGTCAACTATTTATAGAATTTTTGACTTAAGTCTTTGCAATAAATGCTCAACGACTCATCGGGACATGAAGATGGGTTTCGTCGGGAGGATAGTTCAAATCATCATCGGTGAAGACATGATGCTTTGGGCAGTTGTTAACCACTTTGTTTTTACCGACAAACATTGGTATTCTGTCATGACAACTTTTGAACTTTGCTTTCTTACCGACGGGCATTGGGCTACATTTGCAATTTAGCATTTTTACTAGTTGACTGACAATTTTCAGTAAGTGTAAACAACTCATTATTATGTTCACCGATGATTTTTGGTAAGTGTTTACTGATGGTGTTGCATTCTTAGATTTGTAACAAGTAAAGTAATATGTATCTTTGGTTCATGCAGATTTTGACTATCTATCAATTTGTATAATGGAACTGATGCAAAATATGATTTGGTATAGCGCAGTTCCATACTTGTTCAGCTTAAGTGGAGTTGGTGGTGTCACCAGATCCATTGGATGGGGTGTCACCATTTGCATTGCTTGGCCCAACTTCATCATTGCTTGAAGCTTTTATCCACATTTTGTGTCTTGCCCTTCGGATATCTTCAACGGTGTTTCCATTGGGATATGTGCTTTTTTCTGTCAATCGGTCTTTGCAATATTTTTGAGGTGACCAACTTTATGACAATGTAAGCATGCCATTCTAGGGTTTTACCAACCTCTAGAACTCTTGGTCCATAATCTCATGCATTTTGTAGCAATGTGACCATATCTACCACATGCTGTACAGTTTGTGCAAGTGTTGTAATCCCATATATATTGATTACCAATTCTCTTTGGTTGATAAGGAACTTCTTTACCTTTTGGCTTCCATGCTTGCTTTTTCTTTTTCTAGCATTCTTCAGATGTGTGCCCATTCATCTTGCATGTAGGACAGTATTTGTCCATGTAGGTTTCCTTTGGCTTTTCTATCTTGCTCTTGCATTCATAAGCCTTATGTCCCTTTTTGTTACATTTATAACAAAATCCTATGAATGAAGATGTAGGTGTAGATTTAGGAGTACCTTTAATTTTACCTCTACATACATTTGATGTGTGCTCTTGGTTTCCATAGTGCTTGCATGTCAGCTTTCTTGGTCTTGGATTTTCATAGACATTCTTTGGATTTGATGATTCTCCATTTTTGGTAAAGCCTATACCGTTGTTGTTGTTGACTCTTCATTGTCCTTCAAGAAAGTCATCCATTCTTTTATTGCTTTCTTCATCCTTTTTGATAATCTCATTATGTTGTTGCTGAATTCTAACCTCATGTTTTAGCTTTTCATTTTCTTCTCTTAGTTCACCAATAATCTGTATTCTTTGAATGAGTTCCAAATTTATTCTATTTGCTTCTTGACTCATAAGGATAGTTTGATTTGTGAGATCACGGTGATGCTCGACATGTCTTTGAATTTCCATTTCCTTTTCTTGTAGTTTCTCTGAAATCTTCCTTCTATCATCAATAGCAAGTGTCCTTTTTGTTTCAGCTTGTCTGGCAGAACTCATCATATAAATAATTCTTACCATATGGGTCTCTTGACTGATTTGCAGCATCTTTATTTGCTTTTTCAGATGTTGATTGATCTCCTTTAGATTTTTGATGTTCTCTTCTGATGTATCTGATGTATTACTTGCATTTGATTCTGAAGATTCAAAGAAATCTAGAATCTCTTCTACTTGATAGTCTTTTTCATTATTCTGGGTAGCCATACCTTTTCTCTCATCCAACAACTCTCTCATCTTGATTCTTGCTTCTTTATACTATTCATAGAACATCTGTATCTCAAGATTTTTGTTCTCAATATTCTTATCAAGTTTGTACTTCTCCATTGTATGATCTTTGCTCTTAAGGCTTTAAGATTTCCAAGAAGAGACTAAGAACTGATACCAATTGTTGGAATTAATGGGAAGTAGTACTGAGAGGGGAGGGGTGAATCAGTACCTCTAAAACTTTTAACACCTTTCACAATTCATCATTAGTAATCATTCAATTATGTATTACCAACCATTACTATTATTCTTTCTTATGCATGTATTGTTTGTTCACAATCTTTAATAGTTTTCAATAGTCATAGAAACATTCATGAGAATGATAAAAACATAACACAAGATATGGTATCACTGAAAACTCATGTTAGCAAGTAAAAACTGCGGTGGGGATGGCACCCACAAAAATTCACTATCTGCAGAGTGGAAGGGAGCCGGTTAAGGCTTACAATTTGATCACTTCTGATGATCTACCCTGTTAGGAGTATTAAGGCGGAGACCTGTTAAGATCTACTCTATTTAGAGCTTTGGCAATGCTGATTTAAGTGTGCACTCAGTTATGAGATTTTACAATAGGACAGTTAAGCCCACCTTTCTTGAAAAGATTTCATTAGTGTACTACACTTGTTATAATGAGTACAAATGTTGACCTATGCAATTTACTATTTCTGATTTATAGATCCATTAAAGCTCTTACAATAATAATATCACCTTAAGTGATTGATGAATACCTTTTCTCTACTTGTTGGTAGCCTTTGTTCTGTTCTTGACAATTGATTTGATTCTATTTGTGTCCTTCTGGATGAATTCTCTATCTGGTCTTTAGTTTCTCTCTGTGGCTATTATCTTCATTAATCAACAACTATTCTCATTGGATTGAGCACCTATTTATACAAGTATTTGACCTATCTTGGAATTCTCATTTTACAATGTTAACTCTCAGATCCAAGGTTTACAACTTGACCTTGATCTTTAGTTTGCATGTTTTAAAACAGTAAAACTAATTTAAACAATAATGAATACATTGATTTATCTGCACATAATGGATTTAAAAGAAAATCAAGAAGCTATAAATACAACTTCAATGATTTATTTGACATGGAAAGTCAGATCCACATTTTGTGGGATGTAACTGACTGTCAGTTCTTGGTCGTTGGTTTGAATTTGCAGCCTGTCGGCGTTCCTTGACTGAACTTCTCATCAGGTTCCCTGTATCTTGTGGGTTCCTCTCTTTGTTGTTCCATCAGGTAGCACTGTTGTTACTTGTTGAGTTTCTTTTACCTTTTTGTGATCGGATAACACTTAACAATGTTTGTTGGGTAACCTTGGTGTCAGATAGTGCTGTACCCTGTCTGTTGGTGTAGAGTAAACAGATTGTGTAGGTCATGTTTTTCTCTAAGTATACTAATGGAAAAATATAATTCCTTCACACAGGCCTTTGGCATTGTCTAAATGGTTTGGAATCTGGTTTCAGAGGGATGTTGTGTACTATGACAAAAGTATCATATATCTTTAATTCTTCATAGCTCCAAGCTATAACATCTTGATATTCGGTGAGGAGTTGGAACATTTTCTTCTTTTCTTCTTTGGTACCCACTTTGCCGATGTGTACCTCTCTTGGTTCTTCCCCTGTGCCGAGGTTGTATGTCTTGCATTCTTTGCCGTCAAGAGTTACGTCTGGGCATCTTTTTATGGTAGTCCCATCACCATCAAAAATCCTTTCCAGTTTTACCATCCTATTTGGTATAGCATTGGTCCTTAGGTTTATAATGCCATGGTCATCGAGGTCCCCGGGATCAAATGATTTTTCCTCTTCTTCTTCCTTCCTTTCGTGTATGATCTATGTTTCAAACAAACCCACGCACATGATGAACTCAAGGATGTGTTGATCATCTTGGAAGACTTGGAAATTAGTAATATTATCTGGTATGGCCAGTGGTGCGATGAGTTCAACTGAAAACTTCTTTAACTTGGAATTCTCCATTGGATGTAATGAACTGGCGGATACAGCTAGGGCATCAGCAATAACATTCTTTCTCCATGGGATAGATTGGATGTTGAAGGCTTTGAATTCATTTATCAAATCCCATGCCCTATTTTGATAGGATGAGAGCCTCTTATCATTGCAAGAATACTGATTGTGGACTTTCTTAATGACCAATTGTGAATCTCCTTCCACTGTCAGATCCTTTATTCCTTTCTCGTGGGCCAGGAGGAGTCCGCAAATCAGTGCTTCATACTCTACAACATTTTTAGTGCACCAAAATTGTAATCTAAAGAAGACTTACCTCTCAGGTTAATGAGTTCAATCCCCGCACCTACTCCTTGTTTACATTTGGATCCGTCGAAGTGTAATTTCCATATCCATTGTTGCCTTGCAAGGCCAAACTTGGTTGGGCCCTTTTGGTGAAACTCATAGTTTTGGTCCTTTGATCCTTCCCTCCATCACTATCTATGGAGGTTGACTCTCCTTTCCCTATCCCTTGGATACATTTGGGTCCAAATATTTTGGCACCTTTACTTGTTTCACCCTCTAGTAACCCCTTGTAGGGCAGACATGCTCCATAATCGGAAGTGCTCCAGTCACTAAGCACATTTAGGGCTGGGCTTTTGTCATCTGAGTTTGGCTCACTGTCTTGACTTAGATTGGCCAAGATTTGTTCCTTTGGCATAGGGTTACTCTCATCTACCACCTTAAAGCCTTCTTCCTATACCTTCTTTGGTAGGGAAATCTGAGCTAATACTCATGACAGTACCTCCCAAGATCTAGGGCATGTGAACTCTGAATGGATTGCTTGGTGTAATCGGAAGTATCCTAGTAGTAATAAGATATTGGGATTGACATCCCATCCCAAATTCCTCAAGCCCTTTGTAGTGATGTCAATAAAAATTCTAAAGATGTCATCACCGATGGGTAACTCTACAAGGCCCTCGAAGGGACTATGGTCTGAGTCTTCCCCTTCTCAGATTTGAAACATGAGGACATTGTCCATCTGATAAGTGCCTAAGTTGGTTTATGTGAACACAACTTCATTAAGAGCATTGTATTCTATGATCATCCTTCTCAGTTTTGGTTCTGCGTCTATCTTGATCTGATTGTTCAATCCTCTCTAGGGCAGCCAAAGTTGAGTGAAATCTATAGACAACCAACCCCTTAGACATCTGGTCCATTGTCAGCTCAACAATATTCCATAGGTTTCAAGGATGTCCACTATATGTATATCAATGTGCTCTTGTATCCTTGGGTCTGCAACCAATTGAATATGTACATCTTTGACCACGCCGATTACTTTGAATTTAGTTTTATCTAGTTGTATCACTACCCGATTGGTTATTTGGGGCACCATTTCCAATTTTTAACAAATTGACAAGGGCATGACATTGCATGATGCTCCAGAATCAATCAATAAATTATCTAAATTCTTCCCAAACATCCGCAAACTAAGTAGGAAAGGGGGTACCTCCATATTTTCTTTGAACATTGTGGGAAAAGCCTCATAAGTATTGACATTGGATGTGAGTTCTCTTGTACTACTAGCTGACAGACCTTTCTTTGAATGGTCCAATGATTTTAAAAGGGATTCCTTTTGAGATGGGCAACCTTGTAGTAATTCAAACATATATATGTTTTCCTTGGTCTTTTTCAACTCTTCAACCACACTATATTTGTCACTTGGCCATGCCGCGCTCCTATAACCGCCAAATGTGTTTGGGGGAGGAGTCCTAGGAGAATTTGGCCCTTTAGGAGGCATGGGGTTGTTTCTGGCTAAAGGATCTGGGGGAGTCAGTTGTTTTCTGGGAGGTATACCATCAGTGAGGGGTTCTTTCCTACTTTGTAGATTATACGAATTACGGTGATAATTTTGGAAGGCATGTACTTCAAAGTATTCAGGTTCCTCCTCTTTTTGAAATTGGAACACAAAATCTTCTTCTCTTGCATATGTATCCAAACCTTCTCTATTTCTAAACTCGTAAGAATCGAACATCATGGCGTTGAACTGAACGGGGGGCTCATCGAGATTTTGAGTATGATGGTTGTAGGAGTTTTCTCTGTATCCTTCATGGCCTTGGTAAGAGTTTGGAGCCTTGAAAAAATTTTCTTCTGAAGGTTCGTATGTGTTTTCATTATCCACAGGGATGCTACCATTGTTTGGTCGGCTGTTCTATGGCCTAGTAGGCCTTTGCTGCCCAAATGGCTTCTCTTGTGTATTGTTTTTGTTGTAAGTATTGAAACCATGATTCAGATTCTGAGGATAGGAATTCAGACCAGCTGATGTCCACTGGTATCCCCTTGGTTTTGGGATGGGTTTAACTTCATCTTAGTGAGCTCACTTGTGAGTTGTGACAAGATTTTCTTCATGACATCTAGCTCAGAAGCTATGAGAGTATCGGGTTAAGTTTGGGGCACAAATCTTTTCTCTAAAAATGCTTCCTTATGGGTTTCATAGCCCAGGTAGGTGATGGATGGTGGTAGGGATGTGAATGGTTGTGGAGGAATTGGATTCATTGATGGAATGTGAGTGGCCAGAGTTTGACTATTTTCTGCAAATGGATGTGGGGCAACGGTGTTGTTAATTATGGGCATGGCTGCGAAGTTCCCCTCCTATAGATCCATTTGCCGTGTAAATGTAATGGCCTTGTTATATACCTTTTCCATTGTATCTCTATCTTTAGGGGGAGGTCTTCTTAAGAAAATTGAAGGTGAATGGGTCCAAAGCTTTAAGATAAACTTGTATGACAGCTGCCTCTAGTATAGTGTAAGGAGCTTCCAAATTTTCATGAATTTTATGGAAGCAGTGGTTGAACATGGTGATGGGATCTTTGGGATCTTTCCTTGTTGTAATGAATTGGTGATGTATTGCAGCCGGTCCTACGTACAATTTGAATTGGTTAAGAAATTTGGTTTCAAATTCATGCCATGTAGAGATAAATCCCCTAGGAAAATTAAGGTACCAGTTGTATGCAAATTCTCCCAAAGTGTAAGGGAAAAGATGGTAGACAACATCCTAGTGGGAAATCTCCTTGCAGTTGTAAATTTATTTGAAGGCACAGATGTGCTCTTCTACTATTCTTGACTCGCCATATATGAAAAATGTGCAAAACCTTTCCAGATTCTTAGGCAGTTCATGGAGTTGTCCAACGAAATTCAGTGGTGAACTTTGTGCATTAGCGAAGAAAGCCATCTGACGAGGTGGTTGCGAATTCTGATTTTGGAAGTTTTGATTTTGATCTATGGCTGTGGGAATAATTGAGACATTGATGTATGATTTCTTTCCAAGCGGATTCTGTGACTCGATGTGATGGTGAGAGGAGTTCTCCTTTGTTTTCCCTTTGTCGCTATGAGGTCTACGATGGTGAGTGAGTTCAATGAACTCGCCTCTCTTTGAAGATGATCTAGGCACTCACTCAAACCGCTCTGGGGAGAAGGATCCAATTTTTTCCAGATTTTCAGTCTTGAGGCCCTCCTTCTAGAGCCACTTCTGTTGAGCATTTTTTTTTACACAAACCAACTTGCTAAGATCTTGAGATTTTATTTCCTCTCTTGAAAGAATAACAGAGTTATTCCCAAGGTTCTCCAGGGTTAGGTCACAACTTTCTTGGCTACTCAGTTGAAGATAAATGTGAATTTTCATGAGGAGGCCTTTGCTGGTATGTTCAAGACATCAAACTGCAAAACAACCTTTAGTACTATTTTTGGTATTTTCCATTTTAACAAGATTTAGTGTTTAAAATGAAATTTTGTATTTTTGAGGTGATTACTTTTAGATTGAGACAGAATTCAAAAGAGCAAGGTAACAAGAGATGAACTAAATTACTGAATTGAAATCCTACAGACATAAACCACTGTAAACCCTTCCTTGTGAATTGAATGGTGGGGAGATTTGGAACAAACCCAAGAGATATAAATCAGACAAAGTCACAATTCTATACCCAATGGATGGAAGCGTTTGGAGAGAAGATGAATTCACTCATGTAAGATATTCAAAATCTATCAAATCATGAAGCCACCAAGATGTGCACACCCACAAGACAGATTTATTGTTAATTCCTATAGACGATCCCTTCCATGCATTCATCGCAGCAAGGTAGATAGACAAAAACAAACTCCAACTAAGGTAAACACAAATTCAAAACACAACAAACAAGATGCTCTTTGAAAGTAATGAATAATCAATACACACAATTCACCAATTTTCATATATGGTAGCAATTTACACACCACAAATGAAGTACCAAATGTAGATCTTTATTGTATTAAGAATTTGACTCTATTACATTGATTTGATTACAATATATAGAGTTTTTGATCTACCAACTCTGAATGCCAAAATTAGGGCATCAGAGAGTCTAAATTTATGAAAATAAACTAAAACTAAAGCTTAGCTAAAAATAAAATATTTCTAACTGATACTGAATAGCTTGCATGGATTTTAAATCCATTTATAATAAGTTTTTCCATGCAAGAGGGATCAAACTCGTTAAGAAAGAAAGAGAAAGAAGATAGGGTTTCTTCTGTGAACTGGAGTCTTCTTCTTGGTTCTTGGAGTTCTTCCTTGGAATCTTCATCTGGAGGTTCATCTTGTGGTGGGAATTGATAGGGGACCCTTAGTCCTTCCAAAATGAACTCAAGTTAACCATAAATCTAATCTGGAGTTCAACTGGCATGCAAAAAGATGATCTCGTTGGAAGCACTCAAATTTTTGGCCCCCAACTTCTACTCTGAAGTTTTTAGTATCCAAAACTGGCTAAGTGTCAAACTAAATCTAAAGACCTGAAAGTTTTGACCTTTTTGGAGGCCAAAAGGCTGAAAAATCTAGAAGGATGAAAAGAAAAAAATATTGGGAGGCCGAAAAGACGAAAGCTGCATTTCCTGAGGAGGCCAAAAGGCCGAAGCTTGCCATAGGAGAATTTTGCTAAGTGCTGAAACTATATTTTTTCAAAAATCCTCAAGGGTCCAAGGGTTCAGTTTGGGAATACTTCTTGGTGTCCATCCCAGAGCTTTTATATGATCTCCTAAACTTCTTTGTAGGTTATCTTCTTTCTTTTCACCTTGTTGACCTTTCGTTCTTGTTTCTCTTTAAATGTAGTCAATTCGGAAGCAAAGAATTAGATCTCCTCTTTGTGTCTGGTCATCCTTAAAATTTCTTCCTTTGAGTTGAAAAACTATTGTAAGGTCTCCTTGGTACTGATACCTACCATAATATCCCTAAACTATTGGACCACTTCTTTTGATGGCCTTAAGATATTCTTATCTTCATCTCGGTACAAGTCGAGGCCAATCCCTGTGAAGAAAACATCTATTTCTTGTACCCATTCCAAGACCTCTTTCTACTTTTCCAATATGGAGGCTTGACATTTTTCATAGACACTAATTATCTTGACTATGCGCTTGATCCAAGTCTCAAAATTGTCTAGCTCTTCGCCTTCATATATCTTTGCCAAGATTTGGAAGCGCTATTTCTTAATGATTTATAATTCTTTGAGGGCGACTTGCCATTTGCTTGTCTTAGACTCCAAGCCACATTTTTTCTCCATCAAGTTTATTAAATTTGTGGCTTCAACCAAAATGATCTTGTAAGGTTTGAATACCCATTTGATATCCTCTTCCCCATACTGCTCAAAATCTCCTTTCCAATCCACACTTACTTGGATGAAGGATTGTGTCAAACCTTCCAGCAAGTCTGGGGTGTTTCTCTTCTCTAATATTGCCTATAATGAGGCCTCTAGATAGCTTGGGTCAATAGGACCAACCATCTTGTGAATGAGCTTATTCAAAGCTTCATTTGTTTCCGTTAGGGATTTTATGGTCTCCTCATCCTTTCTCATGAACCCTAAGGCATGTTTATTCCCTAAGGCTACTAGTTTCTTGCTCCCTTCCCTGGTGGGTTCTCCCAAATCTACCTCCTCAAATGTGTAGCATTCTAGAATTACTTGCGTTTGAGAGGTGCTAGCAAAAATAACTGCAACCTGTGCCTTCCAATGACCCATAGTGTCTTGGGTGACATAGGACATTGTCCATGCTAGTAATATGACCCTTGTTTGATGAAAAGCTTGCCCTAAAGAAGCCATAGTTGTATCTTCCCCCTCATCTTCACCTGTTTAAGTTCTTTTCCTTAACTGAATCTCTTTAGTGAACCATGTAGGTTTACTAGATGCGGTGACCAGCTCATATGGGGAAACCTAAAGGACTGAATCCAAATTTTTGGGCCCTGGGGTTACTTCCTTATCTGGCCCTTCTTCCTATTCCTTGTTTTGTTCTTCCTCATTCATTTCTTCCCCTTATTCTCCTTCTTCCCTTCCCTCTTCTACCTTTTCTTCTTTTGTTGCTACCTCATGTGTTTTTTCCTTGTCTCAGTCATCATCTTCTGAGGGGCTAATCAATACTTCAATATTAAGACCAGTCATGACTTTCAATGTGGTTTCAAAAGGTGACACAAATTCTGCACTTACTAATCCACTGGGGGTTGGGATGAAGCAAGGAAAAGAGATTGATGGTGGTGGAGTAGGTGTAAGGATAGTCAAAATGGGAGATGGGAGAGTAGTAGCTAGAGGTGGAGTCAATGTTGGAGTTGGGAGAAGTGGTGTTGGAGTAGGAATTGGAGGTGGGAGAGTAGTTGGTGTGGTAGGAATGTGAGGCAGTGGAGTAGTAGTGAGGGTTTCTCCTATGGCCTTATCCCCTGTTATATCTTGGGTGATTGGGGTGTCTTGATCTCCAAGCCCTTGATCTATGTTAGAGATCACTTCCATAACAGGTACATCAGGTGCTAGATTAGTGAACTGAGTGGGAGGTGGAGTGAGGGTTACCTATGGCTGAAATAGAGATGGACCTCCCATTTAATACCCTATCGCATAACTTGGTGTGTCTTGCCCTTAATCTAAAAATTCCTCCAGACCTTCAAAGTTAGACATTTGGAACTCATCTAATCCTAATGCCTCTAAGGTATTATCATGTTCTTTGGGACCATCTTGGTGTTTCCTAGTAGCCTCCTTCTCACTCCTCTTCTAAGACCTTGTCCATTTAAATAGGGGTACCTCTTCTTCTCCTTCCTATTATAGCTCCTTTTGTACTATTTCCAATTGTGGAGACACATAAGTTCTCTTCCTTTTATATGTTTTCTTACCATTTTCAGTGGTAGGAGGAGATTGTCCAGAAGTGGACGACCCTTCATCTAGTGAAGCCTGTGCTGACACCACCGGAGGATCTATCTGCCCAGTCATTCTAGTCTTGGGAGCCTTGTGCCTTGGGTTTGACCCATACTCTACTGCATGTTCATGGCCATGCACTATATCTGGGTTCGACCCATACTCTCATCTTTATCAACTTTGACATTCATGATGGGCTTATCATGTATTTTTATCCAAAGTGTAAATGGCCTCTAATACCCTGTATGAATCCTTCTCCCAAACCTTCAGAGGAATTGGGGTCTTCAATGTGTGTTGTGCAAGGGCGAGGGACATCCTACAATAATCTCAGATCCTGACCTCATGATCATCTACACAATTGATCCAATGGTCTTCCATATGTGGTTCATGGATATAGAACTTGCCGATGAGGTGGCTGTATGTTCCTATCGGGTCGAACCTTGGCCGAACTATTTTATAGAGTTGTAGTGAGAATTCATCCCATTCAAAGGTCAAGGATTTGCAAACCTTCATATCTTGTAAAGTGTATGAGCCCAGAGAAATAGGGAAGTCCCAACAATGTGTCTTTTTGTGCTTGTTATGTTCATAGGCGTCAACGACCTGTCTGGTCATTTCTAAGGTGACTATCCAATCAGATGGATATCAAGGCAACTTATTAATTCTCAAGGTAGACCCTTCCACATGAATTTAAGTGAATGTCTTGTAATGTATGTAGTTATCCCCAATGGCCCTCACCTTGGTGGCTACTTCCTCTAACATCCTCTTCATAAAATCACCTTCAATGGATCAGATGATTGCGAAGGTGAAGGCGTCATTGACTATCCTATAGTTTGGGCTGTCTTCTGACATATTTTCCTTTCTCTATAATTGGGGGTACATAATGTGAGGCCATGCATTGGGATCATTTATGTTTCCCCTCTTGGTGAGTCGCAGGTAGTTTGCCCATGCTGCCAATAAGTACACGATGTAGGTACTCATATAGAGCTTAGGGTTGTGTTTTACTGCCACCGGCTGTTCATCCAACCTGTTGCTGATGATGGTTCTCCAATTGAACCTAGAATTATAGCCTTTGATTTTCTCTATTATGAGAATCATCCAATTCTCCAGTTGGAAGGACTGAGGTAATCCATATGCTCAACTTAGTAATGTTAGGGCTGCCTAGATATCCTCTTTCATGTACCCCCTCCTGAGGTCTATCTTGCCTCACCTATTTTTGGGGAGAGTTTTCTTGAGGTAATTCTTATTGACAATTTCATACGCCTCTTCCCCTTTGTTAGTGAACCATTTGTTTCCCTTTTCTATGAAGAAGCCATAGAATTTGTCTATGCCTTTGTGAAGGTGGAAGACCTCTTCTATGATGTCTGGTCTAATATCAAATACCACATGTCCCTCTATATTCTGGACCATCCTTTTATCTGATTCATAATGGTTTACCAAAGTCATGATCAGTTCAGATGATGTGACGGCCACGGGGTGGGCTGCCGCGTTAACTAGTCCTGACAGGACTAGTGAGGTACATTATTCTGCTCTCCTAGTTGGTTGGGAACATCTTGTCAAGAATTGATCCCAATCTACATTCCCAATATTAGTATCAGTGATCTCAAGGTGTTAGTTTCCAACCTTGGAAGGGGGAGTGTTCCCCTTTTATAAGTACTTCATTGGTGACAGTCTTTTTCTCAGGCATTGTAGCAACAAAATATGCAAGTATTAGTGTTTTATTTGTAGAAGAAAAAAAAAGAACTTAAAAGAACTGACTAATCTAGGAAAATAGGAGTAAAAATCTCTCTAAGTAGCCAGAAATGCAGATTTCCCACTTTTGGCCCTTTTGAGGTTTTGAGCGTCGAAAACTAGTTCAGAGTTCGAAAAGGTCGATAGTGCAAAAGACCAGTCAATGAAATGGAACCTGTCAGCTTTTCGGTGTGTGAAAGTTTGAAAAGATTCTTTGGACACCGAAAGCGCAAAATGGATCCCATACTCTAAAACTCCAAAACCCCGTAAGGAAAATAATATCTTTGAAGATTCAGACTTGTCAGTGTTTCAGATGTCTCGGAGGTCTGAAACAACGAAAAGGCTGAATATTTGAGGACCACTTGGACCACAGACCAGACCTATTTTTTTTCCTTTCAAAGGCTGAAAAAACCTGTGACAAAGGTCATGACCAAAATAGGAAAAGACCCTAAATAGAAAATGTGAAGGACCAAACCTGACTTGACAAGGAGGGGTTTCCCCCGCAAGGCTAAGGGTGTAAAAACCCTAAAAGACTGGGGGGTCAGCAGACACTAGACTAGACAAGAACCAGGTGTGAAACCCTAAACCAAAACCATGAAGAGCAGAAAAAACCACTAAGTGGTGAGGAAGGAACCTACCTCATGAAAGATAGGAGCGGAGGAGGGAGACACAAGGAGGTTGAAGGTGAGGAGCGAGGACGAAGCTTGCAAAGTCGCTTCTCAGAAGACACCGAAGATGAAAGAAAAGTAAAGTGAGTCAAATCAGGGCCTTTTTCCCTTTTATAACCTATGGGGGGGGGGTGTCATCACTTTTGGTGTTTCAGCGTCTGAAACACTGAAAGTTTGGAGGTAGGCACCTTTTGGCCTTTCGGTGTTTTCAGAGGCCGTAAGCACCAAAAGGGCTGAGCTTTGACCTTTCGGCCATTTTAGTATTTCAGAGGACTCGGTCCTTCGAAAGGCCAAAAGGGTGAAAATGCTGAAAAAAGGTGTCTTCTTGGCCCAATAGGCTAGTAATGAGATTGATTTGCGAGGGATTGGAAAGGGGGCATACTCAAAAGACCAAAAGACACAAATAAAGGAGGGGGGTCCCCATGGTTAGAGGACCAACATGGGGTGCGTGTTGTGGACCCACAACATATTCTCACTTTGTTATTCTTCAATTGTTCTACTATATAGAATCACTTCCACCAAAAGGGCTGAGCTTTGACCTTTCGACCATTTCGGTATTTCGGAGGAATCGGTCCTCCAAAAGGCCGAAAGGGAAAAAATGCTAAAAAATGTGTCTTATTGGCCCAATAGGATGGTAATGAGAATAATTTGTGAGGGACTGGAAAGAGGTCAAACTCAAAAGACCAAAAGACACAAATAAAGGAGGGGGGTCCCCATGGTTAGAGGACCAACATGGGGTGCGTGTTGTGGACCCACAACATCTTCTCACTTTGTTCTTCTTCAACTATTCTGATATATAGAATCACTTCCACCGACTTACAAAAAACTCTAGATCTGAGATATGAATGATCCAAATCATCTTAGGTAAGATACAATATTACAATTTATCTAGACACTCATAAATTTTTTTCCTCTAACCTCGTTGGCTTTTTCATCAATTTTACCTTGGTAGTTGAGTCAATTCAAAAACCTCCTTTGACCAAAAAGAAACTTCCTGAAGAAGCCTTCTCAAACATATACCTTGATCAATGTGATGTCAAGTAAGTTCCACAAATCATGGAACTAACTTTCCACTATATTAAAATCATCCCTGATCCTTTTTCCATAACTAATTCCATCACCGATCTAAAATATTCATAGCATGTTCAAGAACTCTATCTTGTTTAACTATTCATTCTATTAACACTACTTCCAGTCAATTAAACTAGTAGTACCAGTTAACATAATGATTTGCACTTGTACATATATTATCTTAAAATTGTTTACAATGATATCCTATGACTTCTCTATAAAATACTTCATAGATCTGAAACAAAAATCAAATCACTTACTCTCTATCACTGACTATTTTTGCAATTACCCAATTTGAGTACATTCAAACATAATCAACTTAATTCTGGATATCAAAAGTTGCGATGGAAAATTTATCATAATCACACACAATATAACCTTCCATAAGAATAAAAACGTTAGAAACATATCACAACTCATGATTCACTTACACAATATCATGTAATATACTAAAAACACTAACTCAAGTAGTTAACATCAATGACAACCAAATAACTGATTCACTTGTCATCAAATCTATACCAATCTTCATCACTGCATCACTTAGCATCATTGCATCAATTATTCTAATAATCACCCCCTTTGGCATTGATGGTAACACTCTTATCAACATCACTTTTCTTCTCATTAAAATGTTTCCTCTTTTGTCTTTGCTTTTGATCTTCCACTTTTGTCTTCTCACTTAGTTATACTGATTGATTGTCTTCATATACTCCTTTCATCTTTTCCCTTTTATAAAATAGATATCTACCCCCGTGGGAAGTGTTGCATACATATTCTCACCCTTTAACATCAATGCCAAAGTTTTCAAATCACTGAGTACACTTTACTAAATATTGCATGTACATTCCTCATTACTTTGTTTCAGCATCAACTTAAGACTTCTCCCCTTAGGATTTGTCCACCCATACATCAATTTATATATATGATATTCTAATAAACACATATGAACTGATGCAATCAACGTCATCCTCTAATTAACTTCAGATAGGGGAATAACCCCCAGTCAACCTCTAATATATTCAAAGGTATCATTTGGTAATGGCTTGGTGAATATATCAACAACTTGTTCTTTAGTAGACACATAATCAAGCCTTACCTCCTTCTCTTGTACTTTCTCTCTTAGAAAATGATATTTTATTACAATATGTTATGTATTTGAGTGCATCAATAGATTCTCAGAAATATTTATTATAATAGTGTTATCACAATAGATAACAATAGGTTATGTGACTCTCTCATGAATTTGTTCAAGAATCTATTTTATCCATACTACTTGCTAATAGTTAAGAACAACAACAACATACTCTGCCTCTGTAGTGGATTGAGAAATACAATTTTGTTTCTTACTAGTCCAGGAGACTAATCTTTCTCCAAGAAAAAATTCTCCACCACTTGTACTTTCCCTATCATCAACATTTTCTGCCCAATCAACATCAATAAATACATTCAAGGAAAAATTTCCATCCTTACCATACCATAAGGCATAATCTTTAGTTCCTTTGAGATATCTAAAGATTCTCTTTACTGTAACCAAATGTGAGTCCTTTGGGTTTGATGAAAACCTTGCAACAATGCCAACAACATGTGCAATATCTGGTCTACTATGCACAACATATTGTAGTTTACCAATCATGGATCTATACAAAGTTTCATTTACCTCTTTTGATTCATTCTCCCTAGATAACTTATAGCCTATGACCATCTGTGTTCCCACTAGTTTTGAATCTTCCATGCCAAAATTTTTTAGAATCTCCTTCACATATTTTGATTGACTTATGAATATACCTTTCTTTTTCTATTGTACTTGGAGTCTAATAAAGAATTTCATTTATCCTATCATAGACATTTCAAATTCCTTCCTCATTTTCTCTGCAAATGATGCACTTAATGCTTCATTTCCACCAAATATTATGTCATCAACAAAAATTTCAGCAATCGACGTTATGTCTTCACTTTTAGATTTCAGATATACATTGCTATTGTCACTAGTTCTTGTAAAACCAATCTTAATCAGATATGGATGTAACCTTTCATACCAAGCTCTTGGAGCTTTCTTCAATCCATACAAAGATTTATGCAATATACATACCATATCTTTACCTTTCTCCTTTGCAAATCCTTCAGGTTGTTCAATATATACTTCTTCTTCTAACACACCATTCAAAAAAGTAGATTTTACATCCATTTGATATACCTTAAATCCTTTATGAGAAGCATATGCTAACAATATCCTTACACCTTCAAGTCTTAAAATAGGTACAAAATTTTCTCCATAGTCTAGTCCTTCTTCTTGTTCATAACCTTTGAAAACTAGTCTTGCCTTGTTTCTGATCACTTCTCTTTTCTCATTTAGCTTGTTCCTAAAAATCCATTTATTTCCTATAAAATTCTTGTTAGTAGGCCTGGGTACTAAATTCCAAGTGTTATTATTTTCTATTTTTTCTAATTCTTCTTTCATATCCATAATACAATCATCATTGTCCAAAGCATCTTTAACAGTTTTAGGTTCAAGTTAAGATATCAGACAAGTTCTTTCTCTTACCTTGTTCCTTGTCATTATTCCAAAAAATTTATCACCAATAATATGATCTTGTGTATGATTGAGTTTCAGATACCTTGGGAGTACTAGTTTTGTCCTTTGGTTACCTTCATCATTAGTCACCGATTATGCTTCATTCAACACTTCAGTCACTTGTGGTACTATTTCTGACTCCACCGATTGAACATAAAAAAACCCGTCATAGTCTTCTGGTTCCTTCTTTCTATCTTCCTCATTCTTTTCATAAAATTCCTAAATTATAATAGTTTCACTTTCAATCATCTTGTTAGTATGTTTGATCAAACACTTATATGCCTTTCTTTTAGTAGAATAGCCAAGACATATTCCTTGATCACTCTTAGAATCAAACTTACCATTTTGATCATCCTTCTTTATGTAACATTTGCTTCAAAATTTTTTAAAGTAATTCACACTAGGAGTATGACCATACCATAGCTCATAATGTGTTTTTCTTGTACCTTTCTTAAGTTGTACCCTGTTCAAAGTATAAACAACAGTACTTACAACTTCTCTCCAAAATGTTTGAGCCACTTTCTTTTGTATCAACAGTGTTCTTGCACAATCAATTATGGATATGTTCCTTTTCTCAGTAATTCCATTTTGTTGAGGTGTTCTCAGTGTGGACATTTGTCTCTTGATTCCATGTTCTTCATAGAATGTTAAAACTCATGTGAAGTAAAATCACCTTCTCTATTAGATATAATACACTTGAGTGATTTACCAGTTTATTTTTGAACTCTTTCCTTATACACCTTGAACATATAGAATGCATCATATTTATTCTTTAAAAATTTAAAAGACGTAATTCTTGAGTAATCACCAACAAATAAGATAAAGTACTTATCTCCATAGTAGCTCTTTATTCTCATCAATCCACACAAGTTAGTATGAACAAGGTCAAGAATGTTATGAGATGAATAGACCTTACTTGTAAAGCTAGACCTAGTTAGCTTTCCCAATTGACACTCTTTACACAACATTTTCAGGCTTAGCTAATGTAGGCAATCCTCTAACACATTTATGCTTTCTGACCTTTACCAGATTATCAAAATTAACATGACAAAACCTCTTATGCCATAGCCAGTTGTCTTCAACTTTAGCAATCAAGTAGTGTTTATTAGTAGAGTTCAATCAGGATAGGTTAGCTCTAGTCTGTTTTCCAGTAGAAATTAACTCTCAAGATGTTCCTTATATTTTTCACATACCATTACTAAATTCCAAACTGAAACCTTTGTTATTCAACTGAGCAACACTTAACAAATTATACTTTAATCTATCAGCCCAATAAACATCATCACAATTGGTAGTATCATTAAGTGCTATAGAACCTTTACCTCTTACTAGACATCATAAACCATTACCAAATATGACTGCACCACCATCACATTCTTCCATTGAAATAAATTTGCCTTTATCACCAGTCAAGTGATGTGTACACCCACTGTCTATTATCCAATCACCTTTGTGATTCATTCTTGAAATCAATTCTCTCTCCTCACTATATCCATCTACATTGGTTGAGGGATCTTCTTTGATTTCAACAAAGATTATCTCTTCCTCATCATCTCTACCATATGATTCTTCATCAGTCACTCCATCTTCTACTAGGTAGTATGATTTCTTACTCTTGTCTTTGAAGTTCTTGAATTACTTGAACTTATCCTTCTTATCATTTTCAGGACATCTAGATGCAATATGATCAATTTTGTTACATGAAAAGGATTTTAAGGGTAGCTTACCTTGATACTTTCCTTTTCCTCTAGGTAATCTCCTTGTTATAAGTGCTTCCAACTCTTCTTGTTCTCTTTCCTCATATAGGATAGAAACATAATCATGTTTCCCTTAAAAATTGTTAGAGGCTTCCTTTCCTTTATTTGAAGAACCAATCGTTAGGGAAGATTTGAAAGCAAACTCTATTCTAGGCATACCGTTATAAAAAATAATCAACTCAAAAGAAGTAAGCTTGCCAATCAAAGAATCTAGAGTCACATTTGTAGGACAGATAGATCTCATTTCTTGTATAGTAGAGACTCTAATAGCATACTATGGTAGAAGGGTTCTCAATATTTTACTTACTACATCATCATCATCATCAAGTTGACCACCATCTAATTTGATAAAAGAGACAACTTCCTTTAGTCTTTTGTTGTATTGATCAATATTTTCTCCTTCCTGCATTCTCTTTTCATCATACTTACCTTTGAGACTGCCTACTTTATCTTTTTGGACATGAGCATCACCGCCATGAAATGTTGCCATCTTATCCCACATATCTTTAGCATTATCCATTTATTTGATATCTACAAACTTAGCATTAGCTAAAGCACTTGAAATTTCTATCATAAAAAAATTGTGTTCCAAGTTTCTCTTTATTTCATCAGGAGTTAAAATGCCAGAAGGTTGAACATACTTCATTGTAAGATGATCCAATGTTTTCTCTCTAATGCTAGACAAATGAAAATTCATCTTGCTTACCCATATAGAGAATTTTTCCTTAGAGAACTTAGGTGTTTCCTTCTTATATATCTTCAAATCTTTTCCCAAAGTTATTAAGCCTTCATAATTAGGGGAACAAAGCTCTAATACCAATTGTTAATACATGTATGATTACTGAGAGGGGAGGGGTGAATAAGTAATCCACACAAATTTAGTAATTCAACTTCTTTACACTTTTATACACCAAAACATATAACAACAACTTAGAATAAGTAAAATTTAAATACATACACCCACAAGTAATCAACCACACAATATAAACACCATATTTATCACATGGAAACCCAACTGGGAAAAAAATACGGTGTGAGATGACACCCAAAAAAATTTTACTCTTCTAGAATATGCCATGTTAGGAGCTTATCCTATTAAAGGTTAAAAAAAAATTGTTAGGTGTTACCCTGTTAAGGGATTTTCCTAAGACTTGTTGGGATCTTTGCCCTATTTGGAGAAGCCTTGTTAGAGGAATTAAAACATAATATAATGTGCCACCTTGTTAGAGGGTTTATAATAAAGATCTTTTAGGATCTAGATAGCTAAGGGATTTTGCTGTTACAATGATTAGAAAGAAACAAATAAAATGATCTATGAAAACTACACTACCTCTACATGACCATATCCTTTTAAGCTATGAAATGCATCACCATATTGTATATTATTCCTTATCTCAATCACACTTGATTCCTTTTCTTTCTCTGTCTTCAAATCCTTCTACAATTTACAATCAACTCTCTCTCTCTCTCTCTCTCTCTCTCTCTCTCTCTCTCTCTCTCTCTCTCTCNCCTCTCTCTCTCTCTCTCTCTCTCTCTCTCTCTCTCTCTCTCTCTCTCTCTCTCTCTCTCTCTCTCTCTCTCCTTCAAATTTTCTACTATATAGAATCACTTCCACCAACTTACAAAAAACCCTAGATCTAAGATATTTATGATCTAGATCATCTTAGGTATGATATAATGTATCTAGATACTCATAAAACATTTTCCTCTGACCACGTCGGCTTGTTCATCAATTTCACCTTGGTAGTTGAGTCATTTCAAAAACCTCCTTCGACAAAAAATAAACTTCCTGAAGAATCCTTCTCAAACATATACCTCGATTAATGTGCTATCAAGTAAGTCCCAAAAATCATGGAACTAAATATACACTATAATAAAATCATCACCGATCCTTTTACCATTACGAATTTCATCACCGATCTACAAATCTTCATAGCCTATTAAAGAACTCGATCTTGTTTACTTGTTCATTTTGTTAACACCACTTCTAGTCAATTGAACTAGCAGTACCGGTTAATATAATTATTCATGCTCATACATATAGTATCTTGAAATTTTTTACAATGATATCTTATGACCTCTCCATAAAATACTTCATAGATCTGAAACAAAATTCAAATCACTTACTGTCTATTTTTGCAATTACCCGGTTTGAGTCCATTCAAACATAACCAAATTAATTCTCCATATCAAAAGTTACGATGGAAAATTTATCATCATCACACATGATTTAAACTTCCATAAAAATATAAACATTAGAAACATACCACAACTCATGATTCACTTATACAATATTAGGTAATATACTGAAAACACTAAGTCAAGTAGTTGACATCAACGATAACCAAATAACTGATTCGTTTATCATGAAATTTGTACCAATCTTCATCAAAGCATCACTTAGCATCCTTGCATTATTTATGCTAACACTATTAACCTATCTAAATATATGATTAAATGTTTATTTCTTGAAGGATTCTATAAGGTTGAGGGCTATTGACAATAAATAATTTAGTTTCCAATTGTGCATATTTCCTTTTCTTAAGGCATTGATGATAATTGTAATCACCCAAAAATGGTCCAACAAACCCATAGCCCCTTTTCTCAAATATTTTTATCTTAATAAATCCTAAATCTAAGACATTATTGCTGGACTCTAAATTATTGAGCATTTAATCAAACTTGCTTACATAATTTTAATCTTAACTTGTTGAATCAAATCATCAATCATCAAAGCCTAAACCCAAAAAGCATAAACATTGGGATAAAATAAAAAAGTCCTAAGTCTCAAAAAGTGAAACCATTCACACATGGGTGTGCACTCAAAAATAAAATAAAATAAATAAAAGAGAGGAAAATACCAATTTTGTCTTATTCTCCTCACAAGTTGGCCAATCAGAATCACTTCATCATCTCACATAGATTGAGAGGAATTGCATCACCACCGTTGATCAAATTCTTTTGCCTCTTCATTCCTTGGAATCTCTTATAAAAGGGATAGCTCCCTTTTCCCATGGCTAGATTGGATAGAATTGATAGATTTTGGAGAGACATGCTAGTAGTAGATAACAAGAAGACTTGGAGTAGAGTTATAATGCTATTTTCATCTTAGATTTCATAGTGCATTCATAGTTCATTTACTCCCATGCTAGTTTCTTGCACTTTTGAAATGTTTAGCTTCATTTCTTAGCTTAATGGCATGCTAGTTATTATCTCATAGCTTAATCTAGATGCATTTATCTTTCCATTTCTAGTTTAAATCTTGCATTCTAGTTTCATTTCTCATAGTTGCTATGCATTTCATTTGATAGTCTATGCATTCTCATTTTCAAGCTTTCAAGAGCAAAGCATGCAAGCCTATGCATCTTGCTCCATATTACATTGAATATTCCATTTTGGAGTAGTCAAGTCACTGATTTCTCTATGTCTAATTTGATGGACAAACATGAGAATCACACTCGCTTCAACTAGGAAGCAATAAGCCGATTTCTAAGGGTTTTGATCATGCTTTGAATTTTATGTTTTGCTAACCCCTTTTGATGCAATGGTTTATTGAAGTGTTTGGTTGCAGATTCTAGTTGCATATTTTAACACACATTTTTGGCACCCACCGTGGGGCAGAAAGTTGCGTTTTGCTCCATTTTTATGATTTTTTTGCATATTTTTGACAAAATATTGCTTTCTGTCGTACTGTTCTCTATTATCTGTCGTACGTAAAATTGCAGATTAGTACTTTGTCATATGAGAACAGGTATATTGTTGTATGAGCTTTTATAAACTACCTTTTTTCATATTAGAGCATTATATTTGTCGTATGAGCTTTGGTGAGACTCTGTTTTGTCGTATGACAACCCCTGTTTTGTCGTACAGGATTTGATACAAGTCTGCATTTTGTACTTTGTCATTTTAGAAATAGAAAGCATTTTTAGGGTTTCTCTTGGGATAATTTTTGCTTTCTAATCCTTGGCATGTCTTCTTTGGCCTTTTTATTATCTATTTTTGCAGCCTAACTGGTTTTTGCAGAACGTTTTGAGGAAGATTCGCTTGCCAAAGCTATACTTGCACACTACTTTTTTTAATATAACTACTAATGATTTGTGCTTGTAGGACGCTTGTCAAAAAAAGTTTTTGAAATTACTAATGGTGTTTGCAGGTTGCCTTGGAATCACATCAACCAAATGATCATGCTTGTTAGCATTTTCCTTTGGTTCATAGGCACATAGATTAATTAGAAGGATCTTTTTGTTTGGCTTGAAGCATGTGTTAGGGGAGTATGGTCTCTTCCCTTTGGGAAGATCAAAAACCTAGACTCACTTACTTTGTGCTAAGAAATTAAATCTTTGGGGAAAAGAACTTAAAGCGTGTCTTGTGTGTGTGTGGAGAAAAAAATATTGGACAGGAGAGTATGCTCTTTTCTCCTTGAGGGAAAATAAAAAATCTAGACTCTTTTTTGTCGCCAATCCATTTAATTTTCAAGTTAAACCTTTAGAGGGCCTGTCAAGGGAGTAATCTCCTGGGAATGACCTAAGTGGGGAACAAGTGTTCCTGGCTACTTCCACCCCACTATAATCAAATGCTTCCTTCAATCCAAAGAGAGGGAAGACGTGGCTAGTTTTATCTTCAATGCTTTCTCATTTGCAAGGCCTTGTTTCCCCAGTCTTGCTAAGCAAGAGATACATTTGATTGGGCGTTTGTAGGTCCATTTTTGGTCTCAATCTTGTTTACAAGACTACAATGGAGATACATTCAACTTGTGTAGGGCCGAGAGGTCTCAATCTTGCATGCAAGACTATACATTTTGGGTGTTTGTAGGGCTATATGCCTTAATTTTTCTTGCAAAACTACAAGGGATAGTCATGAACGGATGAAATTACTACACACCTTTAGATAGAGGCTACCTGATCTACCTCCAAAAGTATCATAATCTTTGTGCAAGGATCGATCCATGTGGACTTTACCCGGATCACCCCAAGATTTTTACACCCAACATATGTATTCCCAAGGACATTTGAAAGAATGAATGTGGCATGGGGGAGCTTATGCAATTCGAGCATTGAGTCTCTTTCCAAAACCCACAATGTGCCTAGTCCCAACTAAAGCCAACATCACTTTGTGTGAGGTGAAGGAATATCAAGTGTGGGAAAATATTGTGATACTAAGCCAAATTTAATATAGGGTAAAAAGTGTTTGGTTCTTTACATCTTATGTTTGACGTGCATATACACCTTGAAACTTGAAAAATCTCTCAAACATAAACACTTTGACAACAGACAAAAGCAAAACATCAAGACTTTCACCTCACATTTTTGATGGAATTGTCCAAAAATTCTTACACACAAGTGGCAAATTGTCCCAAAGTCTTTTGTCATTTTAGACTATTTAATTTGTTTTATGGGAACATGTCTAGAAGTAGCAACTCGTATGAGGACCCCTGTATTGTCACCTAAAGACCCATGTATTGTCGTATGAGACTTGAGTTGGGAACAGTCCAACATTAAAATATTTGTTCTTTGGTCACATATTTGTAACAACAACTATCACACCTTGTAATGGTCTTTTTAGCTCTTAGATCTGGTGGTTATACTTGTCATTGTCCTTTTGTCCTAGATTTTCACAAATCTCTCAAACATATTGGCTCTTTATCTTTGGTTCTTTATCAACTTTGTCGCAAGTTTCATCTCAATAGGTATTCAGACCTCTAATGCGCGATACCTTGCACAAGTTCAACAACCGAACCATCCCTTTTTTTTCATCAAGAAAATCTTTAAGCTTTGACAATTAACTTGACATATTTATCCTCTAGAAACATTAGTCATAGATTGCCGTACATGGTCCAAACAAGAAGTCAAAAGGCTGATCTCAATTCTAAGGGAAAAGCTATAGGTGAATTTACTCAAGATTTACCTTCTTGTCAAAAACCCAAGACAGACCAAGAAATCTCACAAAAGGACATTCTAAATCCTCAACCAATGATACCATTATTTGATTCCTCAAACTTGGCTGCCCACAACACATCAACGATGTCGGCCTACGATTGGGGATCCCAACATGAACATCAAAGTCAGCATACTAGCACTTCTTCTTCTATAGAAGAAGCCACTTCTGAAGAGATTAGGAAGTGCCAACAAGACAAACACTTTAAAAAGATGATGCAAACCATCATGCAATTACACAAAGATAAGTATTTTATGCATCTAGTCTCAATAGGTGTCAAGCTCCCACCTGACTTCGATATTGAGGGACTCATACAACAAGAGGAAGAGTCACCCATTAATATACTTAATAAAAAATTATAGGATATGAGATGCAAAATAAGGGAGCTCAAAAAGGAAAAAGAACAACCTCCTAGCAAGTACTCATCGGAGTCCATTTTCCCGTTCCCATTTGCTAAAAACTTGCACATGCCACCTTTTCTGCCAAAGGTTGAAATCCCCAAGTATGATAAATACAAGGGAGAAGGTGATCCCAAAGATCATGTGAGGTAATTCTGTGCCCTTAGCATGGAGTTTATGCATGAAAAAACATATTTGATGTGATTATTCCCTTGCAGTCTTAGTGGCCACGCTCTAGAATGGTACACAAATCTCATGCCAGGCATACAAACATTTGATGAACTGGTTCAAAAATTCATCCAATACTACTCCTACAATATCTTACACATGGTCACTATGCTCAATCTTTGCAATACCAAGCAGCACATGGGCAAACCTTTTGTTAAGTTTTTACAAAGATGGAGAGGGGTATTCACGAGGTACCCTAGACAAATACTAGAACCCGAAAATATTGACATCTTCATCAATAATCTAGTTCCCAAAATGAACTATGCAACGCAAATGCAAAAACATACTTCCTTTAGTGACTTGGTTGATAGCTCCATGGGAATTGAGGATGTTCTTGTCAGAAGGGGAGACATTACTTTGAATAAAGACAAGAAATCCAACAACAATAATAATAGTAAGGACAAGAGCAAATACTAGAACAAGAATCACAACATACTCAATGATGGCATCGTTGACTTCCCTGAAATAAAATCTAATGAACTAGTGTTCAACCTTACTACTATCATATAGGGAGCTAGACATAGTTTAGTTACTCCTAAGAACTCTAAAAGCATTGAAAGTACATAGAAGGACAAGGCACCATGGATTCCTTAACCAAAACAATATTTCACTCCTCTTGGAGAGCCTTTGGAGGACGCATTGAAAACACTGGTTGCCAATATGATTATTACAATCCCTAATTCAAAACCATGGGACCCTGAGATAAAACCCCGATGATGGAATGATGACCACTACTGTAAATTTCATAAGAATAAAGGACATTTGACGAATAAGTGTATGAAATTGAAAAATGTGATACAAGATTTGATTGACAACAAAACCATTATGGTCGGTACCCATGGCTTGAATTATGATCACAAAGATTTCAAGAAAGCTCTACTATCCTATGAAAAGGGCGAATCATCACAAACTACAGGAGCTACTATCAATAACACATCTACCCATGCTGACAATGTGATTCACATGCTTGAACCCTTAGACAATTTTGTCAATGTGATTGTTATCAAAGATAAGGAACCTAATTCTACTAACGTAGTTACTAAAGGTCAAAAAAAGGTCACCCTTAAGGGAGTGACATCCACATCTAAGTAAACAATGGTGCCAATAGACAAACCGTCATCATCCAAACAAGCCTCTGCCAGCTACAATTTGGTCGAACAGTTGCAACAAAATCCTGTTCATATTTCTATATTAGAGTTGTTGAAGCTCTCACCCTCACATAAGGAAGTCCTTGAAAATGCACTTACTGAAACTAATGTTCCTAAGGGCCTTGATATCAGTCAATTTCAGACTATGGTTAATCATTTGACTACCCCTCACTACCTGTCTTTCTCAGAGGAAGATGACAAAGCTCTTAGTCACCCACATAATCAACCTCTGCAAATAGAGGTTTTGATTCAAAAACATCAGGTCAGGCATGTTTTGATAGATGGAGGCACTGGGTTAAATATTTGTACCCTCAATCGAGTGAAAGAACTAGGGTTTTCTGAACACACTATTGATTCTCGAAGGAAAATTACTATAAAGGCATACAACAAAGAAGAATGATCATCCAAAGGGCTTATAGTGCTCCCAGTCAGGGTGGGTCCTATTGAAAGGAATGTCACATGCCAGGTACTTGATCTACCTCTTGATGTGGGCTCTATAGGTACTTGATCTACCAAAAATGTGTGTGGTAAAATGTGCAACTAGAATCTACAACCAAACACTTCAATAAACCATTGCATCAAAAGGGGTTAGCAAAACATAAAATTCAAAGCATGATCAAAACCCTTAGAAATTGGCTTATTGCTTTCTAGTTGAAGCGAGTGTGATTCTCATGTTTGTCCATTAGATTAGACAGAGAGATCAGTGACTTGACTACTCCAAAATGGAAGATTCAATGCAATATGGAGCAAGATGCATAGGCTTGCATACTTTGCTCTTGAAAGCTTGAAAATGAGAATGCATAGACTATAAAATGAAATGCATAGAAAATATGAGAAATGAAACTAGAATGCAAGATTTAAACTAGAAATGGAAAGAGAAATGCATCTAGATTAAGCTATGAGATGAGAACTAGCATGCCATTAAGCTAAGAAATGAAGCTAAACAATGTAAAAGTGCAAGAAACTATCATGAGAGTAAATGAACTATGAAATCTAAGATGAAAATAACATTATAACTCTACTCCAAGTCTTCTTGTTATCTACTACTAGCATGTCTCCCATAAATATCAAGAAAAAATGTGCACCTTCGGTTCAAATAAATCATATACAATCCAATGGATCTCAAAAATTAGAATGGAATAAGATGAAAGAAGGGTAATCAAGTCTCGCTCCCTCCATCGCCACCATCAAGTAGTGGGCACAGAGGAACATTTGTCCTAGGTGGAGGGACTGCTCCCTCAGATCATGCTAAATACTCCAAGTATGAAGACACCTGCTGTGCCCTCGGAACCACTATCATATATGCTACAACATAATATGCTGCCTTGCTAGTCTGAAAGGTCACCAGGCTCTGCAATGCCTAAATCCTCTCCTTGTGACCCGCAATTGTTCTCTCTTGCCCTTCAATCACGTGGTCTCTCTCTGCAATCTAAGACTAAGCCACCGCTAGCTGTGTGTGAGAGGTCTGCAGTTGTGTCCTCAATGACCTGATTACATCCTAAGGTATCTATGGCTCCCTCTGAGCCTCCTCTCCCTGGGGACCCTCCTTCTTTACAGCCTCCCATGCCTCTCGGCGCTGTCAAACTATCCTCACTACATCATCTAGCCCTAGGCTGCACATCAGGCATCTCCTCCTCCACCACCTATGTGGATGACACCTATCCTACAATAGATCCTAGGGTACCCCCTCCCCATGATCTCTCTATCATTCTGACACCCTGCTCGTACTAGGACTAGTACCCACTCCTGCTCTTGACTACGCAGGAGTCCTCAGTGGTGCTCGCTGAGGTACTCTCTATGGAAAAACTTGTGGATCTACAACTGGTGCATGCCCTAGACCATCATCATCAATCCTTGGCACCCTCTTGGTCAGATCTATAAAGCAAGGGAAAGGATACCTTGATAGATGGTCTCGATACTCCAAAGTGACTCTTGCATCCGCTACCCCTGCCTGATAATCCCATGCCAGTCGGGTAAGCCTGATGAGCTCCTGGGTACACAATTCCCGAGATAACCTACATAACAAAAATTTAAAAATGCTCAATTTATGATAATATGCAGTACCTATGTAGAAATAAGCACAAAGAGTAAAGAAATACACAAGATGAACTCTTACTTGCTAGACCAGTCTCTGTGCTCTTCATCCAAAAATTGAGCATAGGTAGTGTACTCTATATATATACTCTAAATACGACCATACTACCACAATACCCAAGATAGTGTAAACCTATCTATCACCAGTGGTCTTGCCAAGCAAGGGGCAAGAAATAAAGAACTCTCTGTGAACATCTCTCCACTTAGACCAGGCCTCTACCTGTAAGTAAGGTCTCCATACAACCTGAAACATATCATCCAGCTGACGCCTCCAATACTCTATCTTGCCCAGGAAGGGCTGCGTGATGAAACCTGAATATCTATACACATAAGGTTGTCCACCCTGCTGGGTATCCACCGTAACTGGTCTACAAATAGGAAGATACTCCCAAGCCCATATCTGCAAAACCACGACTCCTATAGCCATCCGTCACATACCCCTATATGTGATCTCACACATCTCATGGTACATCTATGCTAGAGGGCACTAACCCCAGCCAAGCTACGCAGGCTGTGTGATCAAGCTCTCTAGTGTCTGAGCCCAACTACATAAGAACCCCAGCCGTGATCGATCAACCATGAGGAAACCACTAATGAATCTAACAAGTATGCACTCCAGAGGTCACTACTCTCCATAACTCTCTACCAAAGTATCCTAGGAGATAGATCGATCCATAATCAAAGGATCATGAAAGACACGAGCTAATGCACGCACTCTAACTAAAGGTGTGGAATCATACTCCACCCGTACACCAGCAAAAGGAATTCGTAGAATCCTATAGATGTCCTTAGGAGTGATGGTCATCTCTCCCATCAACAAGTGAAAAGTATTGTCTTCACTATTGAATATCTCTACTAACACGTTCAACATCCCATGGTTCATGTGAATATCAGGCATTTGTAACAACCATGAAAGGCCACAAGCTCAGACATGCGCTCTCTGTTCATTAGACAAGCCGCGAACTAACTGCATAGTCAATGGATATGTAGATTTGAATTGAATATCAGGAAACTACACATACATATAGATAAGCGAAAAAAATGACATCAGTATCAAACTAAAATCAAAGTGCAAACACTACAACATCAGCAGAAAAGCTCACAAACAGAGTACTAAGAAAGACGAATACGCAACTGGGTCAAGAAATTAGGAGAAAAATATCTTTATTCCTATAAGACAAAATACAGCAAGATCAAAACTGGCCCCAAGGTTCATATGACATAAGAATGAATATCAGACGATGAAACAGTTTCATACGAAAAACTTAGTGTCATCAGAAGGAAAATGGGGCAAGTTTGAATATTGTCCCACAATAGGAGGGTAAGTCCCGTGTGACAACTCTAAAAGCCCTAGAGGACAAAGGATAATTTTGGCCATTTTTTGTATAAGCTCCTTTGCAAGGCTGTATGACAAACCGTGGGCATATGGTTAAAAAGACACAAAAACCATAAAAATTTAACAAAACAGGCAAAATTCACATGCAAAGATGAAGTTTATTGACTACTTACAGGTGCTGGATAATCTCTGGGCCGCCCGTGCCTTTTCATACACTCGAAATGATGAGTAGAGGTCAGAACCACCATTTTCGCTCAGAGAAGCTTCTCAAAAACTCCAAAGATGAATAATGAAAATGATTTGAAAATGACCCCTCCGAGCCTTATATAGCAATTTTGACCTAATTTTCAAAATGCTCCTATAGATGTGAAAATTGCACCGCTGGCTAATTGGACCACTCTAAATCCATTTTCAAGACCAAAATTGAAATTTGATGATGTTTTGATTCTCAAAAATGCAAAATAACCTATTTTTCACAAATGCAGTTGATTGTTAACACTTTCCTCATAGGATTTTGATTCAAGATTCCTTTTGACCATATTTATTGTCCACTTCCCTCCTTAATCTACTTTGGTCACACTTGGTCAACCAAGACCTAAAAATAGGCTCGCATCTCATATTTCTCAATGCTTTTCAATCTATCAGGCTCGTATCCCCCTCCTTTCAATTTCATTGCTGAGGGGGCAGTACCACTACATCAACAATTTGATTCAAATCAACAAGTTCAATCTCTAGTGGCATTAGGGTCTAACTTAAATAAGGATCTAATCAAGTGATTCTCAGCACTACACATCAAAAATCTCAAACTCTCGGGGCATATCAGATTCATCACACCATATCAATTTGAGAACTCCCCTCAATCTAGTAATTGGCTTCATTAGGATGCATATCAAGTCAATTATCCCAATTAATCAATCAAATGACAATCAGTCTCATCGCACCACATCAGGTTGGTTCGTGATTTCAAAACTCAATCTTAAATCAAGAAATCTTTTGAGAGGACAGATATTTAGTTTCATCACTTCACATCAAACTGAATGCTTAGACTCTTCTATCAGTCTTCACTCAATCAAGTCTGGAGCTGATATATTTAGATATCTTCACCAATCTTCGCCCAATCAAGTCCAGAGCTGATACCTTCGAATCTTCAATTAGTCTTCGTTCGATCAAGTTCAGAACTAGTTTCTGATTTGTGGGATAGTTTCATCACTTCATATCAAGCTATTTCTAGATTCAAGCTATCTTCAAATGTTCTTTGACCCAATGTGTTCCTAGATCGATCAAACATTAGTCAAAGAGGGGCAAATGTAATCACCCAAAAATGGTCCAAAAAACGCATAGCCCCTTTTCTCAAATATTTTGGTCTTAATAAATCCTGAATCTAAGACATTATTGCTGGACTCTAAATTATTGAACATTTAATCAAGCTTTCTTACATAATTATAATCTTAACTTGTTGAGTGAAATCATCAATCATTAAAGCCTAAACCCAAAAAGCATAAACATTGGGATAAAATCAAAAAGTCCTAAGTCTCAAAAAGTGAACCCATTCACACATGGGTGTGCACTCAAAAATCAAATAAAACAAATAAAAGAGAGGAAAATACCAATTTTTTCTTATTCTCCTCACAAGTTGGACAATCAAAATCACTTCACCATCTCACATGGATTGAGAGGAATCACATCACCACCATTGATCAAATTATTTTGCCTCTTAATCTCAACCACTCATTCCTTGTAATCTCTTATAAAAGGGATAGCTCCCTTTGCTCATGGCTAGATTGGATAGAATTTATAGATTTTAGAGAGACATGCTAGTAGTAGATAACAAGAAGACTTGGAGTAGAGTTATAATGCTATTTTCATCTTAGATTTCATAGTGCATTCATAGTTCATTTACTCTCATGCTAGTTTCTTGCACTTTTGCAATGTTTAGCTTCATTTCTTAGCTTAATGGCATGCTAGTTCTCATCTCATAGCTTAATCTAGATGCATTTCTCTTTCCATTTCTAGTTTAAATCTTGCATTCTAGTTTCATTTCTCATAGTTGCTATGCATTTCATTTGATAGTCTATGCATTCTCATTTTCAAGATTTCAAGAGAAAAGCATGCAAGCCTATGCATCTTGCTCCATATTGCATTGAATATTCCATTTTGGAGTAGTCAAGTCAGTGATTTCTCTATGTCTAATCTGATGGACAAACATGAGAATCACACTCACTTCAAATAGGAAGCAATAAGCCAATTTCTAAAGGTTTTGATCATTCTTTGAATTTTATGTTTTGCTAACCCCTTTTGATGTAATGGTTTATTGAGGTATTTGGTTGCAGATTCTAGTTGCACATTTTACCACACACAATAATAGCCGAGTCACCTTCAATTTCTTTCTTTTCTATTTTTAGATCCCTACAAACCTTCTAACCTTTTACTAGAGCCACCAGTTCTATAAATGTTTTGGAATCTTGGCCTAACGGTTTTGACACCTTTTCTCTCTATTTAGATTCACAGTCATGAATTACACAACTAAGACCACTACTTCCAACGTTACCCCTATACGCCCCATCAAAATTTAGTTTAAACCAGCCTTGTTTGGGAGGTTTCCAAATGCATTCTAACATTTTTTTAATGTTATTTTGGTTACCAATCCCTACAAAGGGGGGTAATTTAAGCCCATGCCATCTTCCTCACATTTTCTCATCCTAGTGAGACATTTTGGCTTCCTTCCAGGGGCAGGTAAGAATTTTGTTATTAAAAATTTCTATAATGTGTGCCTCAATTTTAATAATAATTTAGTCTTGTGACATTTTTATTTCTTTAAAAATGTGTCTATTTCTTTCTTTCCACAACTCCCATAGCATAATGGAGGGGGTAATTGTCCAGAGCATATGATAAATGCTACGCTTATGAATTTTGGATCAAACATAAAAGAGACTAACTTATCATTGGGTAGGGGAGTTACCCAACCTAGCTTTCCAATTAACCATCTCCAAAATTCATTAGAAAAGCTACAATTTAGTATGATGTGGTCTACATTTTCTTGATCATTTTCACAAAGGGGACACCTACTTATCCCCTCATAACCCATCCTGGTAAATCTATTAACAATATCTTTTTATGTAGAGCTATCTATGTAAAAAGACCTCCTTTAGGTAAGCAATTCTTGTCCCAGTACAATTTTAGAGGTAGGTCACTTTTCTACCTTATTTGTTTTTTAATCAGTTATTTGTAACCACCTTTAGAGTTATCTTCACCTGATTTGGAACCATCCCAAACCATCTTATCTTTCTCATTTCTAAAAGAAATAATTATTGTCTGAAGGATTTTGGTGAGCATTTTTATTTCATTATCAGAGATATTCCTATTGTCAAAAGATTTCCATTTCCACCCTAAAGTGACATCATTATTATGAGATTTAGTATAGTCCTTCACATATTTAACCCAACTTGATTCTAAGAGTCTCTTCATAGTTTCAAAATTATATACTTTTCTAAGCACCTCAAAGCGACCCCATGAGTCATCCCAAAATAAAGAATCCTTACCATCCCCAAGATTCCATGTCAAGTTTTCCATTATAAGCTCCTTGTAGTCCATCATGAAATTACATATTCTAGAGCCTCTCGAGGGGTTCAACATTCTAAACAATTTTTGATGGGGCATGCCTTTCAGATATTTGAATCTCAAAATTTTGACCCATTTAAGGTTTGGGTTACTATACATTCTCCAAATTAATTGTTCTCCTAATGCCTTACTCTGCTCTTTTATATTTTTAAGTCCCAAACCACCTTCATCTTTGGGCCAACAGATCTTATCCTACGAAACCCGAGCCACCCTTTTCTTATCTTTTGAACCTTTCCAGAAGAAGGATCCAAGATTTATGTTAATCTCTTTTATTTTATCCACTGACAAGTGTATGCAGGAAAATTGGTAGATGGGGATTGCAGAGAGAATTGTTTTAAGCATGGTTGTCTTCCCTGTTGAAGACTTGAACTTGCCTTTTCATGAGTCCATTTTTTTCTTAATTTTTCGTAACTATGTTGTTCCATAGGGAATTTTATTTATTCCCCTTGTCCAAAGGGAGACATAAGTATTTGCATGTCAGCTTTCCTTTCTTAAAATTTAAAATGTTACTTATATCCCTTTCAGCGTTGGGTCAGTATTAAAGAAAAAGATCTCTGATTTAGTGTTATTAATTTCCTGCACAAATGCCTCTTTGTATGTCTCAAGTATAGATTTAAATTCTATCACCTATTTTTTACTGTATTCCCCATATAACATAGTGTCATCAACTAATTTTTGATGGGTGGTACCTTTTAAGCCATGTTGGAAGCTACAAAATTCAAAGGAATTTGAGGTTGCCATATTAAATTTTATTACAAAACATCTAGCAAGGGCCACATAAATAGATTTCCTCAGAGGTCACATGGTCTCATTTTTGGGTTAAGGGATCTATAGAAGGAGATAGTTTTTTTGTTCATCAGTTAAGGGATCTTCTGTGCCTGCACAAAATTGAGGAACGAGGGTTATCTTCATGTTTCCTTGTGCTGTGATGTTTTATTCAAAGGAATGCTCATAGGTATATATCCCACATCGGTCGTAATAGGGAAGTATTTAATGTTTTTATAAATCAACACATGGTAAGGATGTGTTATAAGGCATGCCCCTTTTAGTAAGCGGTTCGCATGCGATGTGGTCAGCTCAAGGTAGATAATATTTTGTGGGCTCGTACCCACATAGTGATGACTTGGTTGAATCAGTAGTGAATCAGAGCATGCCACTTGGGAGGCTGATTGAATGATGATATGGCAAGGGGATATGTGGAAGATAGGTGTAGTCTCATCATGCATTTTCAAGGTAACAGAGCAGTCAGGAAGTGGGGTTATGATGGTGTGAGAGTGTGAAGCGTGGAAAATAAAAGGGAGATCAAAATGTCACAGGTTTGAATGACGGTTAGTGGTTGTGGTTGCAAAATTGGGAGAGGTTAAAAAAATACTTGTCACATCGTTGTAGGTCATATTGACAGATAATATAAGGAATTATGACTGTGCGATAAAAATAGAAGATGATTGTGTCATGACATCACAACAGTTTGTGATGGTTAAGAAATTTTTTTTCCATATTCTGACAAACATAAAATGTCAAATCGTAGGGTCACAAGTTTATGCTTGTGGTTAGGGAAGTTGCTTGCAAAGTCACGATAGTGTGCCATGTGTCCATGGTCATTAAAGATAAGGGAGAGAAGGTGCAGTCCTGGTGCTGAGATGATGAACAAGTGGACTTGCAGACTTGTTAGATTGTGCCATGTGATAGGAGTTGTTGTATGACAGTCATGGAGGTATTAACTAGGGTCAACAGTAACTTTTGGTTCTTTTTGTACTGATGGACCTATTCCTATTTAGGGAAGGTTGCCAGAAATGGATAGGAATGTGAAAGGACCCATCTTGGAAATTTTATTTGATAAGACATGCACGAGAAATAAATAATATTTGAAAGACTAAATTTTTAGAAGATCGTGGTGTTTTTAGTAGGAATTATTATGGACTTTGATATGCCTCTGATGCAGGAGCATCCTGGGGTAGTTGGAAATCCTGTGTCACCAAAAAAATGTTTGGTTTTCTTTTTTTTTTAGTAGTTTAACTTGGTTGGAGACCTAAGGTGCTTGGTCACTTTGGTCACAATTCTCTGTTGGTATTTCTTCACTATTAGACTCGGTGAATGGACTCGGTGGTGCTTAGTGTTGCTATTTTTAGTGATATCCTACTCAAGGTACACTTCTCGGTGGTAGTTTCTTAGTGTGTGCATCTTGGTGGTGTCTTTCTCTATAGCATATTACTTGGTGGTGTCTTTTTGGTGGAGCTTCTACTTGGTTTTGTCTTTTATTGAGTGGTATAGCTCTCGGTGTGCTTGTTTACCGACTAGTTGTTGGGGTTCATTGACTTGTGTTTATGGATTGGGCAGACATTGGATATTGCATCCATGTTTTGAGGGGATCCTTAGGATCATGCTAAGTTTTGAGGAATGCATATTTGATGCATTGGATCTTGTGTGGACCTAAATATGTGTTGGTGTATTCTTTTATGTATTTGGTTATTATTTGTAGCTATCTGGTGCATTTAATATATGTTCATTGTAGAGTGTATGGTCGACTGGGTCATTTAATTATTGTTTACAAGTCAAATTGTGGAAAGTGTGTATAAAAGAGAGTCTAGGTTGATATTTAGAAGAGACAAGAGAGATGATGGGAAGATAGATAGAGGATAGCAGAGTAAGCGTATAAGCTGAAAGATTGTAAGTTGCTGTAGATAGTTGTAAGTGGATAGACAAAGATTGCACATTTCTTGATGGCTTGCGAGCACAAGTTCAGATCTGGTTTCTTCCACTTAGCTATAGGGTAGATGGATAAGGTTGGATCCTATGAGATCTTGTTGAATGTGTTGATGCAATTGGCCCTAACTGGGAAGTCCTTACAACCCGACATGTTGCATGCAATTGGAATTATGAGATAATATAAGTTGATATTTATGTATCTTGTGTTGTGTTGTTTCCGCTATGTGTTGTTGTTGTTGGATACAAGTTTGGATAGTACTTTAGTGGATCCTCTAAGATTTTAATGCATTAGGTGGTATCAGAGCTGCTGGTTCATTTCTTGTGGACATTAGGGTTTTTGAAGATTTGGAGAGATGCCTCCGAGAAGATTGGACCCTAGGGTGATTGCAGATCTTTCTGAGGAGGTGGAAGCAAAGATAACGGAATGATTCAGATCTAAGATGATGGCAATGAAGAATGAAATCATATAAGGTATCATAAATGTTAGATTGCATAGAGGTCTGATAATAGATGATGGTTATGAAGAAGCTGCTGAAGATTTTGAAGTTGTTGGATCTAGTGGAGATGACAGAGCCCATCTGATATAGAGATCTGGAGGAGACATATATGATCAGTTGCATAGATCTAGAGCTTGGTTGAGTACTTTAGCCACCCCAATTTGGTCTGCTCTGACCATAGACCCTATTTTCCCTAAGTATTATCATACCCCCAAGTATCTCAAGACAACTCTTCAATCGGCTGGCATAATTCATCCAAATCAAATTTAATTTCCTAAGTGATTTAATCACTAATTTACATTAATTGCTTTATCCAATCCAATCAGATCAATTCAATTCAATAAAAAATGAATCAAAACATGGATAAAGATAATTAAATTAAAAGAAATTAATGAAATCCTAATTATACCTCATCACTTGCAAAATCAATCCCCTAGCCTAATTAAGTCAATTTGGATATAGTCCTGATTAATTATTACAAAGAAATCAAAAGCTTAAATGATTAATTAAAATCCCTACTATTGAATGAATATATTAAATATAATTCATTTCATTAATATTCCCTCTAACCTAACCAATCTCAACTACCCAACCATGAGTTCAAACTCATCCCAACCCCTTCTCACATGCTAATTCTTTTTAATTAGCTAATTAACCCTAATTAGCTAATCCCCCCTCCACTCATTCTCTCTCCTCCCATCTCTATCTCCTTAATCACATATGTTAAGCCTTAATCCTAATCCTAAACTACCCCTAAGCTTGTCACATCACTAATTTTGTGATTAGGAATTCAACCCTCCCTTAAAAGTCAAAGTTCTCAAGCTTGACCTTAGACCCTCACCCATGCTTCTTAAACCCTCACCCATACCTCATTAATTCTTTCATAAATGAAGAATTAATGGCTCTTACACATTCTCTTCCACACTCCTCATTAATGAGTCTTACATCCTCATTAATGGCTTACCTTCTAGAGTCTTCTCCCCTTCATCCATTTCTTCTATAAATTGGATAGATTTTGAGCTCAAATGACCCTGAATTTTAAGAGTTGAAAGCATCCTTATTCTGCCCATATTTGGAGAATTGAAAGAGAAAACTTATGTTGTTCATGTTTTTAGGGACTTATATTGCATTTTAGCTTATTTCTCACTTGTATTGTTATAATCTTTATTTTTAGAGCTTAAATGCATATTTCTTGAGCATATTTCTTGTGATCTTGATCATATTTAAGCTATATAGTCTCATTTAAATCTTTCATTCTAGGTTGTATATGTCACTGATAAATGCATAATCTGAGGGAAATTATGGCATTTTTCATACTCCTAGATAGGAAGCAATAGGTCGATTTTGGCGATTGCTATGCTTTGCTAACCCTTGTTTTCACTAATGCAATGATCTATTGAAGTGTTGTGTCTTTCTTAAAATGTGCATAAAATCACACACACATTTTTGGTGCCCATTGTGGGGCTCAATTGCTCAAATTTTCATGAAATTTTTCTCTTTGTTCTTAACATTTTTGAAGTTTGCAGGCAGTTTATCATTTTGGGTTAAATAGCCATCGTTTCCGAGAGTGATCTATCATCTGTGGGAAATATTTCATCATGTCTAGGAATTTTGATATCGTATGCTACTTCAATGATATTGTTTTTGGAAGGTAAAGTTTTTTCTTTAATGCGTCTTTGGTAATCCCTTTATCATTTTGGGTACATTTTATCATTTCGCATAAAAGGGTTATCATTTTGGGTAAAGATTATCGTTTGGGGTCAAAATTTTATTATTTCTGGGGATTATCATTTTGGGTCTTTGAATTATCGTTTGGATTCCAAAGAGAAAAAATACAAAGTTCTTTCATTGATAAATTTGATTACTAACTTGATAACTTAGTTGTTTTGTGGTTTTGATCATATTTTTAGCAGCCTAACATGTTTTGTAGGTGTTTGAATGGAATAACTTGATTTCTTTGTTCAAAATTTTTAACACTTAACACATTTTATAATCATTTATTAAATCAACCAAATTACTATGCTCTTTTCCTTTAAGGAAAATCAGAAAATCAAAAGTTGGTTTAATACTTGTGAAGGAATTTGGAGATAAATGGACAAGGCAAACAAACTCACCGTTTAGTTCATAAATGGATCAGAAATTGAACAAAGCAAATCACTAATCTTGTGGAATAATTGAACTAGTTACATCGTATAATTCCCTTTGGATCAAAAATTGGACAACACAAATCATTTAACATTGCAGTTAATTGAACAAGCAAACTTCATTGTCTAATTTTGGGATAGTAATTGAACAAGAAAATCACCTAACTTTGGGGAAACTAAACAGAACTAACTTTTCTTTCAAGTATTTATGCTTTAATTAACTTATGATCTTTGCTTGAAGTGTTTTGGGAGAAAATGACATGGACTAGGAGAGTATGCTCTTCTTCTTTTGAAGAATTAGAAATCTAGAAATCTTACACTCGCCAATCCTTTGTATGCTTATTAAATAGTAGAGGGCTTTCTGGTTGAGGAAAAAATCTCCCAAGAATGACCCAAGTGAGGACAGGTTTTATGCCAACCCTTCCAACTCACTATAAATAATTGCTTCCTCATAGGCCAAAGCCTCGGAAGATGGAATCGTTTTTGTTCTTGGAATTTTGACATCATTCCTTGAACGTGCTTGGGTATGTGTAGAGTGGAGCTTCTTGAATCTTTCTTGCGAGATTACACCTATTTGAGTACTCATAGGGATATATGCCTCAGTTTTTCCTTGTGCAGTTCTATGGAAGTCAATTTCAAATGGATTGCCCCATCATAAACAACAAACCTTGTAGTCAAACTACCTGATTCATCCCTAAACAGGTGATAATCCTTGTGTAATAAAAAAAGTAATTGCCCCAAGACACTCATCATATCGTGGCCTCACTTGCGTTTGGAGTCAGATAACATGGCATCATGACTGGAGCGATTGCATTCTTGGTGATGGCCATAGTCTGATTAGCATTTGAGTGTGTACCTAAGTTTACGAGCAAGGATTTTCATCCTCTACTTAGAAAATAGGGTGTGAGGATGTGTATGTTCACCCGTAACAATGCAAATCTGCTTGATGTGTCTAAAATTTCATTAACAAGATAAATCATTCAAACAAGAAAAAAAATTCAATCCTTTGGCTACATTAGATATTTTTCACTCACTGGAAAGATGCAAACACACCCTATTATTAGACAAATTTGCACAAACTTCAAAATAATATTACATCGTATCTAGGGAGAAAGATCACATCTTGTATTTCTTGGCTCGCATGTAGAGGCTCACATCTAGGACAGTGAGCATGTACAGATTTGTTTCTTAGAAAACTCTAGTAAAATTAGATACCCTTTTGGCTCTTTAGTTTGTCCCTATTTCTTTTTCTGGTCTCACTGTTGCTGTGTCAAAAAAAATTTCAGACATCTACCTTGCATGTCCTGTTAGACTCTTGCAATCCGTCTGAATACATGTGGTCTATTCACTTTTCAAAACAACTTGATTCCTAGCCCACTATCAGGACATTCTAACCCTTTGACACTGGAATCATTTACTTCTACCAAAAGATAGACAATAATTCTACCTAGACACACTCACTTGAACGATTTGAGACCTCACTTGACACTATCAGGAAACTTTGACAAAGTTGAGATACAAATACATGGTTAACACAAGACGTAACAAGTACACTTCTAAAGAATCATAAGTACCTCCAAGATCACTACACTTTCAATAAGGAGAAATGTCTCGCAGTTCCCTGTTTAATTTCGACTCCCTAGAAATGTAAAGACCCACTCACGAATGGAGTAAGGATTTCATGGAATGCGCCAATGATGAAAACCAAAAACATGAAGATAGCGAAGAGTAAAAAAATATTGACCATTCTTTATTTGGTTCAGATAGTGAGGAAGACATTACTGAAGAAGAATACAATAAACTCAAACAGAGCAAACAATCTCAAAAGACATTGGAAAATATAATTGGTGAAGACAAAGAGAAATAATTTCTCCATCTAGCATCCACTGGAGTAAAATTACCTAAAGATTATGATGTTGAACAACTAAAGGAAAAGGAGGTGTCAACTTCTATCTCTATTCTCGCCAAACAACTAACCTTGATGCAAAATGAACTTGCGAATCTCAAACAAGAGAAGGCTAAACCCAAGAAAAAATACTCTTTGGATGCCATTTGTCCATTTCCTTTCAAAAAGAGTATTAATATGGTTTCCTTTCCTCCCAACATGGCAAGGCCAAAATATGACAAGTATACGGGAAAGACTAACCCACACGACCATATGAGAGAGTTTTGTGCTCTAAGCATAGAGTACATGCATGAACCTACATACCTAATGAGGCTATTTCTGGGAAGCCTAGGTGGAAATGCTATGGAGTGGTTCTCAAAACTCACACCTAAGGTAAAAAATTTTGAGGAGTTAATTCAACAGTTTATCAAACATTACTCCTATAATATACATCACGATGTAACCATGATGGATATGTGTAACACAAAACAAAGAACCAGTGAATCCTTTACAAACTTTCTATAAAGGTGGAGGAAAATATTTGCAAGATATTCAAGAGCTATTCCTGAATGCAAAAAGATGGAAATATTTGTTAATAATTTGATACCTGATTTGAACTACGAATTGCAAATGTAAGATTCCCCTAGCTTTGACAGGATGATCAAGAATGCCATCTGTATTGAAGAAGTCATGGTTAAAAAGGGAGAAATCACTCTCCAAAGTGATAACAAATCTACCAACTCCAACAACAAGCCTAAATGGTGGAAAAAAACAAGAATGTTGTTAGCGATGGAGTGGTAGATGTGTCTAATGCTAACCCTAAACTAGCAGTGTTCAATTTGACGAATAACATGCAAGCAAGTAAAGATGCCAAGGTAACACCCTCCATACCTAAAGAAAAAAATGAGAACAACAAGAGTCGACCATGGAATTCCAAACCTTAAAGAACATTCACTCCTTTGGGAGAACCTCTTGAGACTATTTTAAAGACACTCCTCGACAACAAAGTTCTCACGATCCCAGATTCAAAACCATGGGAACTAGAAGTCAAACTAAGGTGGTGGGATGAAAATTCTTATTGTGTCTTCCAAACAAATAAAGGACATAAGACTAATAACTGTCTTAAACTCAAACATGTTATCTAAGACCTTATTGAAGGAGGCAAGATCAAAGAAAAAGGGCACACCACTAATGAAGACCATACGATATTTAACAAGCCATTCCCTAATTATGAGAAAGGGGTGGCATCTAAAGGAAAAGGAAATGAAGTGAAATACACCTAATCTAAAAATGATAATGTGATCAACATCCTAGAAATTAAAACTGAATCAATTAATGTGGTCACTATCTAAGGTGTTCAAGACACATCTTCCCAATTAAATGCAGTAACCCGAAGTCAAGCACAAATCACGATCAAAGGGCCTAATTACTCATCAAAACTAGCAACAACTTCCAAGGTACCCATTGTCACTATTCCCAAACTGACAATAGCAAAACAAATGGTTACCATTCCCACTGTGAACTATAACTTGGTGGATCAATTACAACAAACCTCTGCTCAAATTTCCATTTTTGAGTTACTTAAAATCTCCTCGGTACATAGGGAAATTATTGAACAAGCCCTACATGCAGAAAATGTGCCAAAGGACCTTTATGTAGACAAATTCCAAGCAATGGATAATCATATCTCAGCACCACATTACCTTTCCTTTTGATAAGAAGATGATAAATCATTGACACATCTGCATAATCAACCCCTTCATATTGAAGTCCTAATTCAATAATCTTGTGTTAGACGTGTATTGATAGATGGAGGTGTAGGGTTAAACATTTGTACCCTTAACCTAATCAGGAAGCTAGGTCTCTCAAAACAAACCATTAATTCAAGAAGCAAAATCACTATCAAAGCTTATGATGAAGAAGAAAGATCCTCTAAAGGTCTTATTATTCTACCCATCAGAATCAGACCAGTTGAAAGAAATGTCATATGTCAAGTTCTAGATCTACCCTTGCCTTACAACATACTATTAGGGAGACCTTGGATCCATGAAATGCAAGCAATACCATCTAATTACCACTAGTGTATCAAATTCCCACATAATGGGGTGGAAGTGACAATTCCTGTAGATTCCAGTTATACTTGCAACCATGTTAAAGCAAGTAGTATGGTCCTTCATAACAAAGAGGTTCCAAAAGAAATTGTACCTAAGACTACCAAAGAAATGGTTATAAAAATATTTGGAAAGACCTTAAAACTTGAATAAACTAGTATGGGAGAATACAAGCTATACATGACCCCATCATTGACAGAACTTCCAGTGTCACCAAGATCCTATGGGAAGCCTTCCCCATCTTTCACACCCACTACATCTAAAAAGCCATAAATTCACAAAGAAACTGGTATGGTTAAAGCATCTACCTCTCAAGGGGATGAGATCAAAGAACAAGTAGTCTTGGCCTGGCTTTACCAGGGTGAACCAAAGGAAAGTGAGGTAAAAAATGTTGAAATATACTCAGAAAAGTATGGTAAAGGGTACGATCTCCACAAATAAATGGGATATAAAGGAAAAGGACCTTTAGGTGACAAAGGAAAAGGACTTATTAAAATTGTACACATGGAATTCAAGGATACCAAAGATAAAATAGGGCTAGGTTTCCATGATAAATTTGAAGACCCTACTTCAAGAGATAGTCTGATCTTTGATGAAGGTAGTGATGAAGAAGAAGAAATAGAACTAGAACAATGATCCTATGAGATATTATTACATATTGGTATAGAGCATCCCAAATATCAAGGAGAGAGATATGTACCAAGCTTTGAGACACCACAAAACACTAATATCCCTTTATTAACACAAGCTACTGTACAAGAGGTAGAAGCAACAACAAAAGACACTCCAGAGGTGCCATTGATAGAAACAACTACTAGAGACACACCCCAACCAAAAAATTCACATCCTAATTGGGGGCAGTTGGTGACAATCACCCATGTCCTAGATTTACCACACTTTGATGTACAAGGGGCTAATAGAGTACATCAGGTAACTATTTCTAAATTCTTTAACAAGTCTGATGATGAAATAATAGACTCCCATGATTATGAGTGGGATGATCTATCTATTGCCATAGAGGACACTGAAATAGATGTGATTCACATGTTCGCAACTCCATCAGAATACAGAGAGCATTATAACATTTCTCCTAACAATGTTGACATTCCTGAAGCAGAGGAGGTATCCCTTCCCTGACTCATTGATGAAGAAACTAGTATTTTCCTAGACCTAGAAGAAATTCAGAGGCTACAAGCTAGGAGCCTCCTTCTACGAAGAGATGGAGACAAAATTTCCACTGATGAGTCACTAGAATTTGATCTACATATAACTAACAATGACTTCGATAATGACAATCTGACTCTTATTGATCTAAAAATCAAAGCCATAGAATTAACAGAACATGTCATCTCAGTTAATAGTCTTGACATTGACGCAATGCTGTCATTCCCAAAATCTGACTCCTTGTCTTTAATAAAACCAGAACTAATTGATTGGAATAATATGGATTCTACTCTTATCCTAGACTTCCCTAATGACTACACTTTGGCTTGCTACTTAAATTCTTGTGAACCTTACCCTTCTTCCACCAATGCAAGGAGCGTGAACATGTCACAAGCGGATATCAAATTTCTCAGTCACAAATTGAAAAATAAAAAGAAGAAAAGAACTGACGGTGAAAACCATGTTGTGGTAGTGTCACATTCTAAAATAGTAAAAAAAAAGATGTATCTAATGGTGAAAACCTCTCAAAGGTGCCAAAAGATGAGATTCTTGATATCCTCCCTAAGCACTTTCAAGAAAGATCTTCAGTTTTGATAGAACCAACACAACCAGTTAACTTGGGCACAATTGAAGTTCCTCAAATTGTTCACCTAGCACAATCTTTGTCAGACAAGGAGAAGACACAATTCACTGAGTTCCTGAAAGAGAAAAAGATCAAATTTGCAGGGTCTTACATAGATATCCCTAGATTAGATTCTGAATTAATAATGCACCATTTATCTATAGCTCCTGGGATCAAACCCGTGAAACATAAACTAAGAAAGATGCATCCTCATGTTGCACTACTAGTAAAAGTAGAGCTAGAGAAATTATTTTAAGCTGGATTCATCAGAGTCATTGCTTATGTAGGATGGATGTCTAATGTGGTCCCAATATCTAAATCAGATAAATCTATCAAGATCTATACAGACATTAGAGACTTAAACAAGGCATGCCCTAAAGATTATTTTCCATTGCCTAATATTGATATGATCATAGATATCACAGTAGGCTACCAAATGTACTTATTAATGGATGGTTTCTCAAGCTATAACCAGATTAAAATTGCTCCCGAAGATCAAGAGAAGACCACATTTACATGCACATGGGGAAAATTTTGCTGGAACGTTATGTCGTTTGGGTTAAGGAATGCAGGTTCTACATACCAAAGAGCCATGACCACTATATTCCATGATATGATGCATAAAAACATGGAGGATTATGTGGATGATACCTTAGCTAAATCAAAAGAAAGGACTACTCATATTGATGACTTAAGGAAGATATTGGATCATATGGAACAATTTCAAGTCAGGCTCAATCCAAAGAAATGTGCCTTTGGGGTCCAATCAGGAATGATCCTAGGATTTATTGTCTCAGCAAAAGGAATAGAGGTAGATCCTGAAAAAGTCAAAGCTATACTAGAAATGACTCCTCCACACAAAATTAGTCAAATGAGAACATTACAAGGGAGACTCCAGTCAATCAGGAAGTTCATGTCACAACTTGCATATAAAGCATAACCCTTTACCAAATTGTTACTCAAAGGTGTCACCTTCAAATGGGATGAACATTGTGAAGCCAACTTCAAAGAATTAAAAAAGTACCTGGCTACTCCTCCTATTCTTATGAAACCCATTCATGGAAATCCATTACTCCTATATATTTCAGCTATAGCTATATCACTAGGGGTATTTATGGCACAAGAGGATGAAACTAAAAAGGAAAGAGTAGTCTACTACATCAGTAGAACAATAGTATCTTATGAACTGAATTATAACATAATTGAAAAATATTTCTTAGCAGTTGTCTTCACATCACAAAAATTGAGACATTATATGCTATCACATATAGTAAGGCTTAGTGCAAAGATAGATCCTTTGAAGTACCTCCTAAGAAATACAACATTAACATGACAACTGGCAAAGTGGGTCTTGATTCTAAGCAAATTTGACATTGAGTACATGGATAGAAGGGCTATTAAAGGACAAGTCATCACAGATCAATTAGCTAATTCACCACTCCAAGATAATGAACCTTTAAGAATTAAGTTCCCTGATGAAACAATTATACATCTAATTGAGTATCCATGGAAGATGTACTTTGATGGTTCTTTCATGCAACAAGGCTCTGGAGCAGGGGTTCTATTCATAACTCCTCAGGGCTACAAAATACCCAAGTCCTACAAATTGATGTTTCCATGCACAAATAACATTTCTGAATATGAAGCATAAGTAAATGGTCTTAAACTTGCCATGGAATGGAAAATTATAGAGTTTCATGTGTATGGTGACTCCCAGCTCATTATCAATCAAGTAAATGGAGATTATCAGACCAAAGATGAGAAGTTGATGCCTACAAGCAACTAGTTGATGACTTAAAGAAGTAGTTTGTCTTCATCACATTCTAGCAAGTACCCAGAATAGAGAATAAAGCTACAGATGCTATGGCTACACTGGCATCCATGTTACAATTAGAGGAACATCAATTCCTCCATGACTTCTTGGTGGAAGAATTATCCTACCCAGCCTTTGATACACCTAAATACCAACTAATTTGTGTGTTGAACACCCAAGACCAATCTCGGTATGCTAAGATCATTGCTTACCTAACCGACCAAACCATACCTAATGATCTATCCTGAAATGAAAAGAGAGACTTAATTAGGACAACATCGTGTTATGTCCTCATTACTAATAAATTTATAGAAGAGGTCTTGATAGTACACTTCTTAGATGTTTAGAACACGAAGAGTCAGATCGTGCATTAAAAGAAGTCCACAAAGGTATATGTGGATCACACTCAAATGGTTTTTCACTAGCTAAGAAACTGCTCAGAGTAGGCTATTATTGGCCCACAATGGAAAAAAGATGTTATTCAATTTTCAAAGACATGTCAAAATGCCAAACACATGGAAATCTTATCCATGCTCCTGCCAGAGAACTTATCCCATTCATAACACATTGGTCATTTCAGAAATGGGCCTTTTATTTGGTTGGACAAATATATCCTAATTATTCTAGTGGACACAAGTACATCATTACGACCACTGAGTATTTTAAAAAGTGGGTCGAAGCCATGCCACTGATCAAAGCCACTAGCAAATAGGTGGCTATGTTCATCTTGAACTACATTATCTGTAGATATGGGATACCCTCTTCAACTGTAACAGACAATGGGGGCCAATTTAAAAACCAAGACATCAAAGATCTCTACACACAGTTTCACATTACTCAACATCGTTCCTCAATATATTATCCTCAAGGTAATGGATAGGTTGAGGCATCTAACAAGAATATTCTCAAGATCCTACATAGAACTGTGAATAAGTCTGGCATTTATAATTAAATTTGACACTCTGGGCCTACAGAACAAGCATCAGAACACCTACTGGAGCCATGCTATTTTCCCTAGTCTATGGCGCAAAAGTAGTACTACCTATTAAGGTTGAAATCCCATCTTTGTGGGTATCTTTACAAGGTCTTGTTACTAACGAACAATACCACATTGATAGGGTAAATTCTTTAGACTTACTTGATGAGCGCAGACAACAAGCGTTTAATCATTTGAAAGTATATCAAACACGCATGTCAAAAGGGTGAAATAAAAAGGTCAAACCATGACACTCTCAAGTAGGGGATCTCATTCTGAAAGAGAATCCTAAGAACCAGCCTAACAGAGAATAGAAAGGAAAGTTTAAACCAAATTGGTTGGGACCCTATGTCATTACTGCAACTTTTGGGACTGGAGCTTATCAAATAGCTACCCCTGAGGGAGATGTTCTCTGAGATCCCATTAATACTTTACATTTGAAGCAGTTCTACACTTGATGTCTGGATAACAGAGCCTGTGCAGTGTAAATCTCAGAAAATACCAAAAAAAATAGAAAATTGATCCTGAAGAAACTCAAAAATAGTGGAAAAAGTCCTGACAAATAGGTATCCTTGGTGAAAACCTGGAAAAAGGGTGCCTTGATACTACAAAAACATTAAAAAAAAAGAAGCAAAAATAGCAAAAAATTGAAAAGGAGAAAAGTGCCTTGATGAAAACCTGGCAAATAGGCATCTTGGTAGAAAAAAGAAGAAGCTTTGCTAAGTGGTGAAAACCTGGCAAACATGCATCATTCACACTCTGTGCTCTATCTGTCAATACAATAGAAACTCTACATCTTCATGCTTACACCTGTGCTATTTGATGACTCTGATTCCTTACACATGTCCTAGCCTAGCTTGGGATTTTTCCATGTCTACATCTTAGGAATAGTCATACTGCACTGGGGGGCATATTTGCTTACTTAGTCAGTTTGCGCCTGCTAGGTTGTTCTGAGCATCTGGTCTAGGATGGTTCACCTCTCCAAAAATAGTAACAGACATCAAACTAGTGTTTCTCAAACACTTGAATCTAGGAACTTAAATGAACAAGTTTATTTCAACACTTTACACAATGTTTCTAAACACTACATGGATTGCAATTACTGACATAGTTACTCTCACATACACTCAGACAGGAACATACATTAGTTACATTCCAACATTCTGATCGATGAATATCTAATGTGCTTGAAAAAAATGAATCAATAGTATTTCTCAATACTACTTAAACACACAGTTTGATCTTGGTTTGGTTATAATTCTTTTATGTTCCCATAATGTTTTATACTAGGGGCATCTAAGAAATTATAAATTTTCTTGATTGATTCTCAATTGGTGTTTGTTATGTCTTCCAAGTTACTCCATGACATCTATTCCAAGACAAAGAGTCACAAGGACATGGGGCATAACATTTTCTTGGTTTTTTGTGTATGGTGATTGTTCAAAATAATCCTATAAATTTCACCTAACTTGGATTTTTATGGTAAGAGCTGCCAACATGAGTGGATAGCCGCATATATCTCAATCTTGGTTATGTGTAAAATTTGGTGAGGTTGAAACAATTTCCTTGTCTATTTTCTAAAAATTAGATTCTCACTATGGTGTACGCTACATTATGTACCCAAGGATATGAATTTTGAAGGTCATTACGGGTTGCATATCTTACATTACACTTGAATAGAAATTGATTCTAAATCATTAAAAGGAGATAACTAAATTGTCATCCTAGCTTCTATGCCTTGACGCCTAAGTTTATTTATGATATTGCATCCAATACACATAAGTATTCATACTTTAATGATACCAGTGGGTATTAGTGATAGTTGTACTATCAGGTGATGTCCATTATAACAAATGCCCAATGATTATAAAATGCTACAATGTATACAAATCAGTGACAGTCCATAAGTCTGCATATAGATGCATTAAGAGATTGCATGATTCATTTGAAAGAACAACATAAGGACTTGATATCAAAATTATTTCTATTTTTAAATCATTCAAAAACCAAGTTAATTACATAATCCATGATTCCTAAAATATTTGATCTATCGGGAACAAAATCAAACTCACTTTTTAGACGTGATTAACTTGGTAAAATGTGTGTTGTCTCTAAACACACCTTCATTTCTTCACTTCTTCTAATCCATTCTTTCATTGACCTAACCACACCATACAAGTGATACATCATTTCAAAAGAGGGATTTTATTTTTCATTTGATTTCATTCCCGAGGGGGCATGATCACACTATCATCAATCAAATTCTTGCTCAAAACAACATTAAAAATGACTTCATTATAAAAAAACTAAAGGTTTGACGGTTCCTTGACTAAATTCAGAACTATTGGATTGAAGGCTTCGGTTCTCAAGCTGGATATCCTATGTCTTATTTTTCTTATATTCTTATTAAAGCTCCTGGAAGCTTTGTACTAACCTTCACTCAATCAAGTTCGAAGTCAGTATTATCAATTCTCGGATGACAACCAAGTTTAGAATTGGTATCTTTAAGAGGTTTTCTTATTTACCTTTGTACGATAATCAAGTTCAAAGTCAATTCTATCAGTTTAATTAAATCAAGTGTGAGACTAATCTCATCAGGCATTTCATTCGATCAAGAGAAAAATTATCAAACTTTCTGAAGTCAACATCAAAAACTTTATTTGAATCGATGCGCTGCTCGCACATCAATTCAAAGAGGGGAAAATGTAACCACCCTAATTTGGTCTTCTCTGACCATAGACCCTATTTTTCCTAAGTATGATCATACCCCCAATTATGTCAAGACAACTCTTCAATCGGCTGGCATAATTCATTCAAAACATATTTACATTAATTGCTTTAGCCAATCCAATCAGATCAATTAAATTCAATCAAAAAAAAATCAAAACATGGCTAAAGGTAATTAATTTAAAAGGAATTAATGAAATCTTAATTATACCTCATCACTTTCAAAATCAATCCCCTATCCTAATTAATTCAATTTGGCTATAGTCCTAATTAATTATTACAAAGCAATCAAAAGCTTAAATGATTAATTAAAATCCCTATTATTGAATGAATATATTAAATATAATTCATTTCATTAATATTCCCTCTAACCTAACCAATCTCAACTACCCAACCATGAGTTCAAACTCATCCCAACCCCTTCTCACATGCTAGCTCTTCTTAATTATCTAATTAACCCTAATTAGATAATCCCCCTCCACTCATTCTCTCTCCTCCTATCTCTATCTCCTTAATCACCTATCTTAAGCCTTAATCCTAATCGTAAACTACCCCTAAGCTTGTCACATTCCTAATTTTGTGATTTGAAATTCAACCCTCCCTCAAAAGTCAAAGTTCTCAAGCTTGACCTTAGACCCTCACCCATGCTTCTTAAACCCTCACCCATACCTCATTAATGCTTTCATAAATGAAGCATTAATGGCTCTTACACATTCTCTTCCACACTCCTAATTAATGAGTCTTACATCCTCATTAATGGCTTCCCTTCTAGAGTCTTCTCCCCTTCCTCTATTTATTTTATAAATTGGATGGATTTTGAGCTCAAATGGCCCTGAATTTTAAGAGTTGAAAGCATCCTTATGCTGCCGATATTTGGAGAATTGAAAGAGAAAACTTATGTTGTTCATGTTTTTAGGGACTTATATTGCATTTTAGCTTATTTCTCTCTTGTATTGTTATAATCTTCATTTTTAGAGCTTAAATGCATATTTCTTGTGATTTTGATCATATTTAAGCTATATAGTCTCATTTAAATATTTCATTCTAGGTTGTATATATCACTAATAAATGCATAATCTGAGGGAAATTATGGCATTTTTCATACACTTCCTAGATAGGAAGCAATAGGTTGATTTTGGTGATTGCTATACTTTGCTAACCCTTTTTTTCACTAATGTAATGATCTATTGAAGTGTTGTGTCTTTCTTAACACGTGCATAAAATCACAAACACAAGTACAAACTATAGAATGGAGGTTTCCAAAATTTTAGGTACATTAAGACCCAAGGATCTGATTGATTGGATCAGTGAGTTAGAAGACTACTTTGAGCTGGAAGACATTGAAGATCTGCTTAGAGTAAGGTTGGCATAGACTAAGTTGAAGGGACATGTTGCTTTATGGTGGAAAGAGTTGCAAAGGGACCGAGAAGAAGAAGGTGAGATGAAGATCAATTAGTGGAAGATGCTTATCAGTATGCACTAAAGGTAGAAGATAAGTTGAAGAGAAGGCATTATGGTGATTCCTAAGGGAAAGAGAAGCAAGAATGGTCAGCTAAGGATAAACTGAAAGTTGAAGATGAACTGAAACCCGTTGAACTGAGGAGAAAAATAGGTAGAGGTATATTCAGAGGTACTTGTTACAACTATGGAGAAGAAGGACATTGGTCATTTGAATGTCCTGATGTAGATAAGAAGGTTGGTAGTCACTGAAATGCTATGGTGAATGATTTTGCTGAGAATGAACCTGAGGTGGAGGGTGTGAATATTTTTCTTAGGAGAACTTTGCTGCCCTCGAAGCAAGCTGATTCTTGTTAGAGGAAGAACTTGTTTAATACTGTGTGCAAGTTTGGTGGTAAACATTGTAAGGTGATTGTTGATGGAGGAAGTACCAACAACCTAGTTGCTAAAGAGATGGTTCAAAAACTTTGTTTGCAAAGGTTAAGGCATCCTTATCCTTATAGGATAAGTTGGTTACAAGATGGTCACGCAGTAGAGGTGAAGGAGCAGTGCATGGTGAGTTTTAACATTGGTCTTAAAGAGATGAAGTATTATGTGACATTTTAGAGATGAGTTCTTGTCATATTTTACTCAGTAGACCTTGGTAGTATGATGGAGAGGCTATTCATGACTGTAAAAGAAATTCCTTTACTATACAGAAGGATGGGAAGAAGTCTATTTTGATTCCTTTGAAGGATGCAGAGCTTATGAGGATGAACTTGAGCATTGGTAGCAGATTTGAAGTGGTTGCAGTGGATGGTGTAGGTATGAGTGTGTAGAAATATGATGATAAATCAACAAGAACTAATGGTAAAAGGAAGAAAAAGAATAACAGAGGGAAGAGTGTGTCAGTTGAGGACTTGGAAGACATGTATATCAAGAACTAGTTTGGGATCTATGTGTTGAATCCCAACATATATTCATCCAGCTACTGAGAACATCTTTTCACACCTGGAGTGTCTGATGTAGGAGCATCCTGGGGTAGTTGGAAATCCTATGTCACCAAAAACATGTTTGGTTTTCTTTCTATTTTAGTAGTTTAACTTGGTTGGAGACTCGAGGTTATCGGTCACTTTGGTGGTAGTTCTCGGTTGGAAGATGTATTTCTTCACTATTGGACTTGGTGACTAGACTCGGTGGTACTCAGTGTTTCTATTTTTAGTGATATCCTTCTCAAGGTACATTGCTCGATGGTATTTTCTTGGTGTTTGTAGCTTTGTGGTGTCTTTCTTGGTAGCATATTACTCAGTGGTGTCTTTTCAGTGGAGTTTTTTCTCAGTTGTGTCTTTCACCGAGTGGTCTGGCTCTTAGTGTGCTTGTTTACCGACTGGTTTTTGGGGTTCACCAACTTGTGTTTATAGATTGGGTGGACATTGGATATTGCATCCATGATTTGAGGGGATCCTTGGGGTCATGCTGAGTTTTGAGGCATGCAAATTTGATGCATTTGATCTTGTGTGGACCTAAATCTATGTTGGTGGATTCTTCTATGTATTTTGGTTATTATTTACAGCCATCTGGTGCATTTAATATCTGTTCATTATAGAGTGTATGGTCGACTAGGTCATTTAGTTATTATTTACAAGCCAAATTGTGGCAAGTGTGTATAAAAGAGAGTCTAGGTTGATGTTTAGAAGAGACAAGAGAGATGATGGGAAGATAGATAGAGGATAGCAGAGTAAGTGTATAAGCTGAAAGATTGTAAGTTGCTGTAGATAGTTGTAAGTGGGTAGACAGATATTACAGATTGCTTGGTGGCTTGCGAGCACAAGTTCAGATCTGGTTTCTTCCACTTAGCTATAGGATAGATGGATAAGGGTGGATCCTGCCAGATCTTGTTGAATATTTTGATGCAATTGGTCCTAACTGGGAAGGACTTACAGCCTGGCATGTTGCATGTAATTGGAATTATGAGAAAATATAAGTTGATATTGATATATCTTGTGTTGTGTTATTTCTGCTGTGTGTTCTTGTTGTTGGCTGCAAGTTTGGACAGTCCTTTATTGGATCCTCTAAGCTTCGACTGCATTAGTCTCTGATTGTTTACTTCTATACACATGTAGTTCAGACATTGAAAGAGGATTGTCAAGTACATTTAATAGAAGTGAAATAGGATTTGGAGGTTATAAGTATGACCTTTCCACAACTCATTTGCCCAGATGTTAGCAGAAATGAATATTGTTGAGGATAAGGAATATCTCTAGATACAAATACAGAAAGAGTATTGGGACTAATTGCATGGGGTAGAATACATAGTTTCCAATGGGATATTAAAATAAAGGTGGGTAGTCAAAGGGATATTAAAAGGCGAACTGTATTGAAAACTCACAATTCATGAGAGTGTCACCTTTTTATCTCATGTTGGCTCCGATATATTGGCTAGTTGGTTGGAGAAGAGAATGAGGAGATGTTAAGACCTCAAGTATTTCTTTCTGGATTAATTTTCAGAATATTGAGATACCCTTGGAAGATATTTGCGAAGGAATTTGCATTTTTGTTTCTCTGGTATTGCAACCACATACTGTGTTATATTGGCACAACTCTGGTGTTTGTTACTCCTGATAGTGACATTCTTGTTACTACCTAATTTATTTGATGCGTGATAGAATGGGATAAGGGAGAAATATACCCTATATGAAAATATTCTTAAGTAACTTTTCTATCGAGCATGTCATTTTTCTTTCAACAATACATGCTGGAAACACAAAAGGTTGATTATGTTGGAGGTAGAGTTTTTTCTTCTCCTAGACTTTTTTGTGTCATGTAATTTGAGTTTGTAATAGGTAGTTTTTCTTGGCCTAAATATTTTTGTCTCCCTTGTTCTTATAAAAGGGTTTTCAGGGCCATGAAAAAGGGTTCCAGTTTTAGATGGTCCCAGTAGCAAGTTTTTCTAAGAATGAGCAACATTGTAAATTCTTTCCATAGAGCAGTTTAAGTAAATATGTGTTAATTATTGTGAAGGTTTTTGAGTTTTAAATTTGTATTGAATATTGTATGGCATAGATAGCAAATGATTCTATTGAAATATAGTGCTGGTTCATATCTCTCCAGTGTGTAATGTTGTCATGTTTTGAATGAACATAATCAAGAGTGTTATTAATTCAGTGCATTATTGTGGTGTATGTAATCTTTCTTTCATGCTTTGATGCAAGGGGTCTATTGAATGCTTGATTAGGATTGCAGATCTGATAGGGTTATCCAGGGATTGTGATAATTAGGCTAGGCTGGGATTACCGTTGAAGAATATTGTAAGGCAATATTCTTATATTGTATGCTATGGATAAAACTCTATTATAAGATGTATTTTTGATGACTCAAATACCTAATGGGATAAGGCATTGATCTTAGCTATTGTGGGTCTTACAAATGTGTTGTTATTCAGACTCATGTTGTTTCTTGCTGCAACAAAATTGATTAAATCATGAACATCTTTTCTTCTATTGTATGTTATTAAGTTATTTCATCTCATGCTCCAAGCAAGGTTGATGTTCAATGGATAATTAGCTATTATCTAGTATCTCTTGATTATGTTGAGACTTATATGAGATTTATGCTTGGATTAATTTCAATCATTGGTTCATTGTGTATTCAAAGGAATTAAAGGGAAACCCCCCTTGGTTTTGTAGAACCTAAAGTGTAGATGGATAATTCAGTGTCCCTGTTAGTTGGTCCAGTCCTCTTAAGAATTTGAACATTGGAGTTGGCTTCTCTATAGAATGTATTGAAGAGTGCACTGGTAGCTTATAAGTGTAAAACCTTTTCAAGAACCAACAAAGTGGAGAGTTTACTGGGGAATTGTATAAGAAATGCATAATTGATAAGGTTGTTAGTTGAGATTGCTCCTTGCCTTGTTGATTTCAAGCCAGTTTGTCAGTCCATTGAGATTGCATAGAGTTGAAAAGTGTTTTTTATGATTGAAGATTGAGTTCCTCATCCAGAGTCTGTAATAGCATTGTTTATCCTATGAAGTTATATCTTGTGAAGCGTTGAAGTATATATTTGAATTAATGAAGTTGTAAGGATATCTTTGCAAATTATTACGAAGCATTTTTCCCAATTCATATTGGGTGACAACTATAATCTCCACTAGTTCTTGCAGAAATTTTTTGTTCTAATGATTTTACAAGATTGGTAAAAGGTTTTATGAATCTTATTGAGGCAACATCCAGTCGATGGGTGAGCTTAATGGGGATAAAAAAGGAAGATGACTAAAGGTGATAAAGAAGCAGACATTGATCTATTTTCATAAAAGTTTTGAGAATAGAAATGCAATATAAGATTATAAGTTTTGCATACTTCTGATTTATATTTTCCAGCTTATGTATTATGATTGGTGAAGTATGTTTGAGATCTATTTTGTGATAAATAAATAATATTCATTTGAAAGGTTTATGTCATAAATTTATGGTGGATGTGTGATTTGTTTAAATATATTTGAGAAATATCAGATATGGTTTCACAAAGAGTGCAACCCATAATAAATTCTTGTAGAAATGTTTCTATGGAAAGATATGTGCCATTATGTTTTGATGGCATTCATGGTTTCCCAAATGAAATTCCTACTGAGATTAGGAAACATTTGCCAAATTTTAATGAGAATTGATCAGAATCAACATGTAAGCATTCAAGGAACACATGAAATATATAATATATTTACCCAAGAAAACACATGAACCAATCATGACATAAATAGGTTATGAATTTTCCACAATATGAAACCCAAAGAGCAAAAAGGCATAAAAACATAAGATAGTACAAGTCCGAAGACAAAACCTACCTAGGGTAGCAAACTACCCACACTGACACTTAACAACACAAAGATCACATGAGAGAAGACATTATTTAACTCCATTTATATAACATCATTATATTTATTAAAATACTCTTAAGTCATAAATGACTTAGTTAATAACATAAAGTACGCACATGGAACATATTTGGTGTTTTAGTGAATCTCTATGATCTTTCAAATTAAATCATAAATTGATTAGATAAGTCATATTAATTATTCAATAATTGTTAAATTGATTATTTTTTTGATTAATAATACTTATTAGTAATTTTAACTTTATAACAGGGAGGTTTTGTGTATTTCCTCTATGCACACCAGTCAATAATTTGAATGTATAATCTCATATGAAATGATAAAGATATGAAAATTATATTGATGGAAAGATAATTTAATTTCACATATTTTTCATTCTTTCCAGTCCTAAATATAAGGTCATTTAAATTGATTGTTAAATTGATTATTTTTTTGATTAATAATACTTATTAGTAATTTTAACTTTATAACAGGGAGGTTTTGTGTATTTCCTCTATGCACACCAGTCAGTAATTTGAATGTATAATCTCATATGAAATGATAAAGATCTGAAAATTATATTGATGGAAAGATAATTTAATTTCACATATTTTTCATTCTTTCCAGTCCTAAATATAAGGTCATTTAAATGGTGTAAAAAATAAATCTCTCTAACAGCCCTGTTCAGGAATGAAGGTTACTAGTTTGGTAAAAAGACTATAACTTTGGTTTGAACCGTTGGATCATCATACAACTCAGTGAAAACAATAATAGCACTATTAATTAAAATGTCACCGAAGTGATTTCCATAATTATGTAATTTGAAAATGTTATGAATGAATGTTCTTCAGACTCTGATTGAAAAATCAAGCTCAAATAGGCCTAATTTCACTACAACAGCCAATATTTGACCATTTCTGTACAAAGGAACCCTATTCAATTTTGATATATGTTAAATAAAACCAAAATTGGTATCTTAAAGTGTCTTTATATTTTTAAGGTGACATCTTAAATGAAAATTATTCTCTACCCTGACTCTCCCAACCCTAATTCAAAAATGCATGTTTTCAAACCCATATCCTTACTTACATGTATTTATAATACACATAGTTCATATTAAAGGATTCCTCCATACAATTGAAATTTATGCAACTAAATTTGTATAATTTGGTAAAACCTTAATAGATATACAACACAAATGTATCCTTTTTAAATCATTCTCTCCTAGGGTTTCCATACAAATTCTCACATAATACCAGACATGCCATAAACATAACCCACAAGAACACCCTAATCATCTGTATAAATTTTTAGAAATAAAAAGAACCCTAACTCAAAATCAAATCACAATCAAGCAAGCATGGAGCAAACAATCTTTTCAACATAAACTGCAAAAAGACTCAGAAACTCCTACCTTGAGAATGACAGGTAGACTTGCTAAGAAGAAGAAGAAGAAGAAGAACCAAAACGCAGACTTCACTCCCAAGCTTTAAAAAATATATTCTTTAACTTGAACATTTTCATGCAAGACCTGTAACATGTCTCCTAAAACTTGTGTTCTGAAAACTCTTTGTCCTCCCTTTATTTTTAAATCACCAAAATCCTCTCATAAACAAAAACTATTTAACTAGGGCTTCTAGGACAACTTCCTAAAAAACTTAACCCTGAAAAAAAAAGATAAAAGAATTGTTTTCTTTGTTTTTCTTCTTTTTTTTTTTTTTAAATAAAATCAATTTACTTATTTATTTATTTTTGAAAGAAAGAAATACCCAATTTCCTTTCTCTTTCTTCTTTTAATATTAAATAAATAAATATTATTTATTTTCATTTCCCAAATTGAGTATATATATATATATATATATATATATATATATATATATATATATATATCTNTATATATATATATATATATATATATATATATATATATATATATATATATCCTTTCTTTCTTTTCTTCTCTTTTTTTGTTTTCTTTCTATTTTATTTAAATTAAATAATTAATTCTCCACAAAACTCAATTTATTATTATTATTATTTAAATGCAATTACATTGCATATTATTATTTTTAATTAGGAATACTATTTGTAGCATATTAATAATTTATTTATATTAAATATGCCTTTTAATTTCCATTTAGACATAATATTTATTTAAATCTTTAAACTTTATCTTTAGACTTTAATTAAATCCCTTTTAATAATACACATATTTAATTAATCCCTATTAATTAAATATCTATATATTAAATATTTTATTATTCTTAGAAGGTTCAATTATTTAAACTTTATAATTAACCTTTAATTACTCTTTTACTTACATCATGACAAAATACCACATTGACCTTCATGCATGCATACTTAAATATGACCAAATTAAAATGCAAAACAAATGCAACAACATAAGCATGCTCAAACAAGGGTTCACGAATTCATATCACCTCGAGGAATTCAGAAAATGTAGTCAACCAGATACTTGTCCACTATTTCAGGACAAATGAAGGCTTGTGCTAGGATTTAGGCCTGAATGTTATCTCCCCTCTCTTACCACTGAGATAATGCGATAGGGCACGCTCATCCTGAAAATTTAGGGAAGTTGATGCCTTGTACCTGAAAAACCCACATCACAAAGCCAAGCATGTACATAATATATAAAATAAACAATGATAGGGATCAATCGATCATGTGGATCTTGCAATGCAAGTAACTACGTCTCCGTCCTCTACCACGTCAAACACATCATACAAAAATGTAAGATAGACACACCACATAACAATATAAAACATATACGCTAACCATACACATGCAAGTATGGGGCCAGTAAAATCATCATAAAATATACCTAATCATCATGAAAATAACCAAAAGATTCTAGCATCAATACTGAAAAGTAAATTATGGGTGGGCACTACATCTTGGGTCGATCAACATCATCAATTTGGAAAATGAAGCTACTCAAAGGTAGTATACTAAGGAGCTTTTGGCAAAAGGTCTTCTTGGGAGATTTAGAGGAAGACTTAGGAGAGATAGAATCATCAAGGAATTCATATAACATGTCAAAATATTCACTACTAAACACCTCATTGAGGGTGCTAACATTGTAACAAACAATGGAATCAAAAGCACTAAACTCTTGAATGAAGAAACCTGACATATCTACATCAACTACTTATGCAAAAAAATAAATTTATGTATTTCTTTATTTTTTTAAATCTTTTTTTAAAATTAAATGTAACTAAAAAGAGATAGTGATTAATTTAATGCTGAAAAGTAAATCTAACCTTATGCATGAAAAGTAAAGTATTCTATTATCAAAAGGACATGCATGAAAGAGATATACCAAGGAAATCTAACCAAATCAGAAGAAAGTGTTCATGTCGTGTTCTACAAAATGTATGATGGAAAATGGTGGATGATGCCAATGTGTGAATCATTCACCATAGGCTTACTTCACACATTAGGAATAGACTCAAGACAATAACCCAAGTCAATATTCAATTGATATGACCCAATGGAATAGGATATCAATGCAAAATCTAGGGTTTGGAGGAGAGCCTTGAGTAGATTCCTTTACAGAAAATGAAATATGGAGATCTAAGATAGAAATTACCAAATGGAAGTAGACAATGGACAAGGAATGAACACACCTAGGATTGGATTATTTTTTGTCTGGATTTGATAATCATAAAAAGCTAGTGACCTGATACAACTTTGAATCAGGGTTCCTAGGTTCTGAAATGAGATCTGCAAAATATATGATGAGGGTATAGTCAAAATTTGACTTCACCTTTGGGTAACTCAAAATTAGATTCTACTCCTAGGTCTCTATACCTATAAATCTCTAAGATAGGGATGTTGGTTCCAGTCTGAGGGTTCGACCTTCACTGTCAATCCGGTGAAAACATGTTCCTGCAGATCTGAAAAGAGATGTGTGTTGTGGCTATATAGGGGTTTTCCTTTTTGTGATTCCCACCTCCACAGATAGCCATTAAAAGGATGATAATGTGTTTTTCTCATGACCCTAGAGTATGTATAGAATTCTAGATGATATAAGAATTTAATAGTAAATGCCTAGGATGAGAGAACCCTATGTTAAATAGAGTGAATCCTAGAATGTAAATGCAATAGATCATATTAATGTGAATTATCAAAGCTTCTATATGAATATAAAAGGAAATCATACCCAACCACAAGATGAAAGAGTACTCCTAGCCATCTTCATGATCCTTTTGAAACTCCATGATAAGAAATTGAAGAGAGGTTTGCAAATACTTGAAGTCTTGATGGAGATTGATGTAGAGAACTCACACTTAAAAGGGTTGTCACCAAATTGAACATTCCACCTTGAAATTGATTTTTTTTTCAGATTGGGGCTTTCACCTTGTTATCAATTTCATCCTCTAGTATTTACAATGAGGTGTGAGGATATCTTTTATAGTGATCTTTCATAAGAATTAAGTTGACCGACACCATATCTAGAATCAAACCACAAGTCTTTGATAGGTCATGCCCTAAATCTGGGCACATTACACTAGGGTTACATTCAAATTTTGACTGCACCTCACAGGGGTGTAGTCAAACTTCAGCTAGACCCATCTCAAAATGTTTGCATTTTTATTGGTGGGAAATGTGGGAAAGAGATTGTGGGATTCAAGGCATCACCCAATTTTGATGGAAGGTGTGATCTAATAAAGAAATAAATTTTGTAATTAGAGGAAAATAGGGGAGGATTCTTAGCAATAAGATCCTTCCTCAATTTTGCACACATCAGGGAGAATTATGAAAGATTTAGGTAGATTTAGGGAATTTTAGGGGACCCATATTTGAATTAGGGACCACCAAGTGTGTTTCTGATCATGTAATGAAATCTATTAATTAAAATACACCAAAGTAGGTGCTAAACAACCATTAAATTATAGAGCACATTAGGTGCTTACAATTTAGGATGATAGATTAGAAAATTTGGATGATGGCTGTGTTGGAATTTATGTCAGCATAGCAAAAGTATTAATTAGAGGAAACAATCAAAAGAATTATTTTCTTGAGGCTAACTTAACAATTGCAAGTTAGTTAGTGGAGCAGAATGGTAAAAGGTCAGGTGAGAAGAGAACATTGTAGAGAATAAGTAACGCATGTAGAGGGAGCATGTTGAAGATGTTTATTATATTCACCCAAAGTTACAGAAAGTTTCATGATGATTTGAACAGGTAACCAAGTTTCAGAAGGCGACTGGAAGAGAGGGTGACAAATTGTATCAACAGGAGGACAGAAAGAGGTTCTATGTGCTCAACAGAGTGATAATTTCATGGAGAAAACCTAGGATTGAATTGGAGACATATTCTGGTGTCTTCAACTCAAAGGGTTTGTACTTCAGAGGTCCACAAGTCATAATCTTACGATCTCAGAGACTTGTTGATAATGTTCTTCAAGTGTGATGAAAAGGGGCTGGAAAATCCAATGGCTATGATGGATTTAAATGATTGAGTATTTTTCATGATTCTATAGGATGTTCTTGAAGTATTATCTTGATGAGTTGATGATACACATGGATCCAAAGGATCAAATTGGAGGAGTTTTTGGTCAACAATAATATTTTTATATTATTATTCATGTTCTTGGATGACTTAGTTGGTAAATCGTGTCTCCCAAGTGCTCAAAATGTGAAATATGGGAGATTTATTATCTTGAGGTGGTCATCATAGATGGTGGCTATGACCTAGCAGTCAGAGATGGATTTGAATCATGAAATCTGGCACGTTTATTGAAGAAATGGTGAATTAGGTTTTTGTCGACCTAGTTATAGATATAAAAAGATGAATTAGGGAATACTCAAGGTGCAGATAGTAAATGAAGATGCTAGAGGTGGCTATAAAAGTGATAGAATGATTCATTTGGAATCAGAAAATTTTCAATAAGAGGTTGAACAAAGATCTCCACTGTGATACATTGGAGTTGTATCAGACATGAGGTAGATGTCACTTACATAGTTCAAAAAATTGTATGGATCATTGTAGTGATAAGATTGTAAGGCAGTGAGCCTTCCTCAGGGTTGTAGCCTAAGGATTTTCATTTGAGCAATGTGTTCTAGGCAGTGAGATTGAATGCACGTGTGTTCCCTATATATTGTAATAAGGTTATACTTCTAACAATGTATTTTCTTATTGTGGGTAATCAAACCCCGTGGTTTTTCCCCTAATAGGGTTTCCATGATAAAAATATTGGGTCAACTTGTGTGGATGTGTTTCTAATTTGTATATGCATGCATATTTTATACTCTATTTATTCAGATCCAATTTAAGGGTACACAAGTTAGAAGGTTTTGAGGTTTAAGGGTTTGAGCTTTAAGGTTTTGAATAACAATTAATTCACCCCTCCCTCTTAGTTGTTCTTTGCCATAATATTAACAGTGGTCTATAGATGCATTGGTGTCTCAAGAGAGAGACAAAGGACAATCCTTAGAGTTGTTGACCAAATTATTATGGAAGAAAGGGAAAGGTTAGATCAGATAGGTCTAGAGTTCTTGGCTAGGATTCCCCATGTGCAGGCATATCTAGTAATGGTTACAACACTCTATGAGAGATGAAGGTTGGAGACATCGACTTTCCATTTCCTAATAGGGGAGATAACCATTAAAATGGAGGATGTATACTGCATCCTTTGACTGATGATCCAAGGGAAATAGGTTGTGGCTGAGTACAACACATAGGAAGAAACAAGTTATAGCACTATTATGACATGATTCACTACAGAGACATGAACAACTACCATTACACCGATGGATGAATCAAGTTCCAACATCCAAGTGGGTATACTTTTACGTATGCACATTAGTGGGGGGATATATTGCCTTGGATAAAGGTTGGACAAGGGTCACACTATAATTTATCCTAGTGATCTGTGACATGGTAGACATGGGGAGGCCAACAACATGGGGGGCTTTGATGTTGGTGGATCAGCTATATAGGGATTTACATCAAATAACATACCACAAAGGAGAGAGATAGGGGCGCAACATTAGATTTATGATAGTGCTACATGTATGGGTGTGGGAGCATATTGCAGTACTCTAGTAGATAGGGAAAAAGGGTAGATAGATAGTGGAGCTAGTGTTTTATATATAGGAGTAGGGCCATGGAGGGAGGATGATAATCACATACTCTGGGTGATGGTCCCAACATACATTGTGGTCCAATGAGATCACCTGATTGAGTGGTACAGGTCAGAGAGAGTGTGGAGGTAGTTCAGGTTGACTTAGGACATACCAAAGCCAGAGCATTGGTTTCAACGAGTGAGTCAAGAGAGGAGGTCAGACTTTGGGCCAAGTTTAGAGCAAAAAACTATGATGGAAGCATTATGAGAACTTTGACCAGTGTAATAGGATCCGTAAAAGGGTCTGATAGATGTAGGTGTTATATATGCATCGAGAATGGTTCTATCCACCATGAGCAATTGGTAGGATGAGATTACCTCCTCGAAGTGAGAGACAATTAAAAGTAACTTCCCGAGGTAGGAGGAATAGGTACATACTGAGAGGGAGGGAAGGGGTAGCTATAGGAGTACTGCATCAGGAATGAGTTGCAGTGGGGGAAACACTAGGAGGGGGAGGAGCGGGGATAGATCAGAGGAGAAGGAGATATGAGGGAGGAGT
>MU223628.1:1686328-1727432 GCA_018584345.1 Thuja plicata
GAAGGAGTATAGGGAGGAGGGGATGACTTTGGTGTGATGGTGATGGATGTTGATGGAGGATTGGAGGGAGAATATGGATGGGTGATGGAGGATAGGGACTAGCAGCACATATAGTTGCAACAGAGACACCACTTGTAGGAAAAACATCTGTGATGTCCACACAACCCTCTTGACCTATTGTGACACCACTAGTATAGGTAACCTGACCAAGGACATGGTAGAGAGTAGAAATAGGATTAGAGGTGATAGTGGGTCTTCATTCACTCAAGATGGAGATTCATTGGTAGAGAGACCTGTCTCTCTACAAACAACACACAGTGCCAATAATCAGATGCTCATGGATACAACTAGGGGGAGAGATAGGCTACAAAGTGAGCATGACACATTCCTCCTAGAGAGGAGCACAACCACATGAGAGAATGAGGAGGCATAGATTGAGTGTGATGATCTTAGGGATGAGGTGATAGAGTTGAATCATCATCAAGATGAGGCCATCATAGAGAGGACTAAGCTTAGGAGAAAGGTGGTGTAGCTGATACAGGATGGATTTGAGATAATCAATGAGAGGGTCATGCTCTTGAAGGAGTGTAATTCTTATGGGGATGAGATGGACAATAGCTGGGTGGAGAGAGATAGGTTATTATAGGAGACTAACTCCTAGAGGATATCCTTAGAGGCAACAATGCAAGAGATACAGTCTCTAACCTTAGCGAGAAATGTGTTGGAGTAGGAAGAAATGAGGGGTGAGGAGAGATGGACAAGGGATGGAGGGGATAGGTTAGATAGGATAACTGTAGAGATAGAAGATTCCTAAGAGAAGTTTGAATGGTACAGGGTGATGCATTTTTTAGGAGCACCTCTCAAGTGAAGAGAGATATTTAGGATGATAGGGGGATCTATGGGTATAAGTGTAGCTAGATCTAGTAGGCACTCCAGTAGTAGAAAACATTCATGGAGTTCTTCTTGGGGTACCCAAAGTCATATTATACGGAAGATCCATATGCATAGAAAGGTAGAGGTGTCTAGATAGGTTAGGCAAGGATAGTGTACAAGGATGGAAGATATAGGTACGTTTGAGGTAGTACATGTTATAGGGATTGCAACACCAATTTTAGGGGTTGTAAGATAGGTTACAAGTGTTTCCTAAATCATGGAGAGTCCATCTTCTATAGTCCTAAGGATACAAATGTCAAGAGATCCCTCTCGACAAGACAATCCATCATAGGTATAGGTCAAATAGGATGCCCTGACACAAGATCCATCACAAGACCCCCCTAGGTAGCCTCCCACACTATGAATGACTATTGAGCATTCTTGTATTCTTATGTATGATATGATTATTTTTGGGACACATGAACCATACTATAATTTGTACCTAATATACTATATATGTTCTTTGATGGACTATGGACTGTATATTATTCATTTTAGACATTTGTGAAGAATTGTTATAAATATGGATGGAGAGTTGATTAGGATTATGTTTCATGTGTCCTTTTTATTTTTGTTGTTATGTATGGTTATGTGGATGTGGATATATGATGACATACTGACATGTTTGTGATGTAGGATGGATTTTTATATGAGGATGTATTTATGGTTTATGATGTGGTACTAACGTGTGATGTAGGGTGGAGATGTGCCTATGTGTTTATAATGATGTTGTAGCCACCTAAAAATGGTTCATTGATTATCCCCCCTTTTTAACATGTCTTCTATATTGTGTGTTTGATCTTTATCATTCACTAATATTGTGTCATTCTTCCATGTCATCAATTACTAACATTTCTCTCATTTTGGCCAAATTGATCATCTTCCTAAATCAGTCCAACCATGTCCTAATCTTCCTAAATAAATCCAAGATCATTCCAAACTCATCAATTTATTATCAATCTCTTTCAATCAATCCTCTGGCATTGTCAAAGTTCATTAATGCCTTATTATTATTTAATTCCTTCAATAGCATTGTCAAAGTTCATCGATGCTATTTCATCATCAATCATCATTTTGAGAGCATTGTCAAAGCTCACCAATGCCTCACTATCATTTTCACATTCCAGGAGCATTGTCCAAGTTCATCGATGTCTCCTTATCTTTATTTATCCTTTGGTGTCATCAAAGTTCATTGATACCATTATATCATTTCCAATCATTATCGCGAGAGTATTGTCAAAGCTCATCGATACCTCATGATTTCCTAAACTATTCCAGAATTATCAGAATCGATCCTAATCCTTATCAATATAATCAAAATCCATTCAATTGCACATTAATGCCTTCGATTTGGCCAATAACCCTCTAATTTATCCTCTTGGGATGAATAACCTATAGTTTATCCCTATATCCTAATTGAATAAATAAATTGACTTTATTTATTCCCTTTTTCCTAAGTCTTCACAATCAATTAATTGGCTAATTCTAATTTATGGGATTTTATAATTTCATAAATGAAAATTTTGATTTGTGAGGATTATTGATTTATTTATTTAATTAAATCCTCCTAATCTCACCTAATTATCATATCCCTTAATTGTGGTTGACATCCCTATTAAGGTTCTTCATTATATCTCCCATATATCTTCAATGTCTTCAATGTTTCCTTCATTCAATTTCCCCCTATTCGTGCTTCCAAAATCCTACCTTCTTTTCCCTCCATTGTGCATTTGATTTATGCACTCTAATTCACCTAATTGCCTCTCATTTTCTATAAATTGAGATTCATTCTTCTCTTTCAATTTTAAGAACCACTATTTCCTAGTATTCTCTTATCAATTTGAGCTTTCAAGTTCTTTGTGCAATTTTGTTAATGTCAAAGAGCAACATAATCCACATTTATGGAGAAGAAATGAGGACATTTGAGCATCATTTGAAGGGAGTTCTTCTATTTTCCTTGCATTACATTTGTGAATTCCTATTTCAATGGCTCTAATATTAGATTAGATAGGTTAGCATATTGTTTAGGGTTTGTGGTTACCTAGATATGATTTTCATTCCCTTTTCTAGTCTTACATTTGGTGAACCCGATGTGAAACATGCCTAACTGATTAATTTTTTGTGTTTTTGTGCATTTTTTAGGTTATGAAAGAGTTCTACGCACTTGGTTATAGGTTCTATGCAGGTGGTCATACCACCTGCACTTTTTGCGTAGCGGTCACACATTTTGCACAAGTGATCATAGATTTTGTGCAGGTGGTTAAGTCCTGCAAAGTTGGGACCCAGACCTGTGTAGTTGGCACAAAATTGTTTGCACTTGGATTCTTAGCTATGCAGTTGGTTAAATAGGATCCATGTTTAGGGTTTAGGATCTATATCTGCAAGTTTAGGAAGCATTTCTGCATTTCATGCTTTCTTTTTCTGGTTTTCATCTATTATAAGGTTAAAATGGACCCTAAACAATGCAAATGAACCCTAACTTGGTTAATGAACCTCAAATTTCAATTTTCAAAGCCTAAAATGAACTCTCACATTTGATTTGGGCTCTTAAAATGAACTTCACCTAGTTTAGGGTTACATGCAATCAAAGTTTTTCAATTTCAATCAAAGTAACAATCTGGCCTAACTAGGGGTTCAAATGGAATACATTATACAAAATCAAGTTTCTAAAGTTCATAAGGAGCCTAAAATGAACATGCACACCTTATTTGTGCTCTTAAAATGAACTTTGAACTAATTTAGGATCAAATGCAGATTTCATGTTTAAGGTGTTCCTAAATTAGTTTAATGCACATGCAAGCTAATTAGGGTTTCAAATTGACTTCAATATTTCCAAATCAATCATAAATGGTATATGGAATGAACCCTAGTTGTGTTTATGATAGTATTACATGCTTAGATGTGCAAACAACCTTTGATTTTGCAAGTTTTCACTACTTTTTAAGCTTTTGATTAGTTGCTGCGCACTTGGTTGCAGGTTCTACGCAGGTGGTCAAAAGCTGCGTAGGTGGTAGCCTATTTCTGCATAGGTGGTACCTTGGTTCTGTGCAGGTGGTAGCTAGGTTTTGCGTAGGTGGCATCACATTTTGCACAGGCGGTATCACATTTTGCGTAGGTGGCATCACATTCTATGCAGGTGGTAACATTGCATTTTTTGAGGGTTTCTTTTCTTTTTTTCATTCCTATTACTATTTTTGCACTTGATAAGAAATTTTTATGTGTTACTAATGATCTATGCAGCATTTTGGCAATCGTGGGATGAAGAATGAATCATAAAAAATACTAACGATTTTCATGCAGGACGTTCGTAGAAGACCTTATTTTTCCTAAAACTTTCATGTGTGTTTTTAGTAGTTAGAAAACACTTCAGCTTGGTGGTTTAAAATGAATCATTTCATTCATGTGTTGAAGTGTCTTATAGTTTTTGTAAACCCTAGAAAATGTATGGATGTATCCTCTCCCCTCGCCTTCATGGATCTTGGGTGTAAGAGAAATCCATGTAATTCCTTTAGTGTGGATACCTCTCAAGTGCTTTAATAGAGCCCGTGAGAGTGGATTTACCAACTAGTAATAGGATAAAGACAAACCCTTCTGAATTGGTATAGAAAATATGTCATTTTGATTAATCTCACAATGAACAGGTGTTGAATGTGTTATACCAGGAAGAAGATCTCCCTCAGCACCCTTGTGGTGCGTAAAAACCTATAGAACACAACTTTTGTAGGCTGGGAGGCCTCCATAACGGAGCTAATATGTCGCATGTATAACCACCCAAATAGATGACTTTACTAAACACCCTATTGTAGTATCCAAAAACCCTCTATCTATTGGCGCAAAAGGTCACAGACCAACTAAGACGCCCCACACTTTTCTGACTATTAGTTGAGACAACAGTCCCTTGGGAAGTGATGACCCTTGGGATTCAAAGCTTTTAGTTCCTGAGAAGTGAGTGCACTGTAAGGAGGAGCCCGTGCCTCCAAGATTCTAATTTGTCCACTATTAGTAAGCATGACTAAACTTTGGTTCAAGTGGGGATTCAACAAATATTGTCCTTGCTATCCTTAGGATGTGGTGTGTTTGTTCCTTTTTACAACAACTATTCTCAATGATGTGTCTTGCGTGAGTGTTTCAAACTTTAATAAAAATGAAAAAAATCTTAAAAACACTCTTCTTAAAGAACAATTTTTCCAAATCAGCTTCAAAAATGATCAAATGGTCAAAAAACACCTTGTCTTTGAGTAAACATATGGAACCTTAAAATTTTCACTTGGAACCTCTTGGCATGCTTGATAGTCTTCATCTTGCATATTCATGTCCTAAGCTCCTTTCATTTGCATTTCAAAAAGTCCCTTTCATTATAGGTCTCATCATAATCCTTATTATAGTCCCTCTTGCATAAGTCCTAATCATAGTCCTCTTGCATACATAGCTCATCTTAGATCCTCTCTAAAAGCTTTGTAAAAATCCTATAAAGTATCCAAATCATGGAACATTTCTTTATGACGCTGAAAATAGGATCTTGACTTGGTCCCCTATTCCCAAATTTCAAACCCCCTATCAATTGGTCACATTCCACCTTTGTCATGATGGATTTGACCTAATCCCTTTTATCAAAATTGTCCCTTGTTCCTCAATCCCCTTTTTCAAGTCATGATTTTTATTCAACCTCATAAGGTTATGCTCTTAGGTTTGTCTCCTTTCAAAATATTTCTTTTCAATGTCCAAAAAAATCAAAAATAGAGTTGCATAAGCCTTAGATTGCATTTTGCATAAGCTCCTTGTAGTTCAAAAATTGCATTTCCAAAAATCCAAAAAAATCTTACATTTGCATGTAGTCATCATGTCAACCTTCACAAGGTTCCAAGCATCCAAAAGGAAACAAGAAGCTTATCAACCCATGTTTCCATCACAAGGAAAATCACAATTACCTTTTGATCAAAGACAAGATATACCTTTGCAACAACAATATTTTGAGCCAAGGCAAATGACATCAACGCAACCAAACAATCAATTGCATCAAGTCCATGCAAACATGATTCAAAAGTTGCAAGAAAAATTAGATAAAGAAAAGAAAATCTTGGAAGAGAGGGTAGAAAATATGATAAATATTAGGAAGGAGATGGCCAAAATCCTTGGATGTCCAAGTGAATATTTTGGTGAAATTGACACACAATCTCTCATTGAGAAATCAAAGATACCAAAACTCATTTTACAACTCAATGAGGAAAATGAAATTTTTTAAAGAGCCCAACTCAATCATGTGCAAGAGAAAACATTTTTCAATCAAGTCCCAGATCATGCTCAATTTTATCAAGTTTCAAATCATTCTCCATGTACTCAAATTTCAAATCAATCATTCAACCAAATTCCCAAACACACCTTTCAACCAGTGCATGGCATAATTCAATTGGGGCCACCACCAAATATGAACCAACCTTCATTCCAATGCAACCAAGTGTTCCTCAAGAAACCAAACAAGCTCTTGTGCCAACCATACAAACAAGTCAATCAATATCAAGGTCACCAATAATTTTGCATTCAAGAACATTTTCTAGTGATAAAGTCCCTCTTATGTCCTCAAATCAATCAAGTTTTTCTCAAACAAGGACAAATTTAAATGTGACACCTTTTGAACATCAACAAAACATAATTGATGAGAACCATTTTGAGGAACATATTAAATCCAAAAATTCTTTCCAACATGTTAATAATGATGAGGTATCACTAGCAAGATCAACCAAGCAGTGAAAGTTCAAATGTAAAACTCTGAAAGTTTTTTTCCAAAAAATGGATCTTATAAATGAAGAGGATGAAAAAAATAATTCACCCATGTCTAGCAATGACTCATCCCAAAAAATTCACATGGATGATATACCTACTTCCTCTCAATAAATTAACCTTCAAGAAACATCCATGTTTCCCTCTAGTGCTTCATTCCTACAAACTTCACAAGAGCACTTTCCCCCATCCCCATCAAGTGATTCTTCCAACAATGCAGCCTTCCAATAGCTATCCATAGAAGAAATCCAAGCCAGTCCTACCCATAGCCCAAGTTCCTTTTAACCAATTCCACCATGTCCTCCAATTTCAGTGAAGCCTATTCATGAGAGTCTCATCCAAATTCCATCTCTCTCATGTCCAAACATTGACCCCTTTCAGGAATCCCCCTTACATGTCCAAATGCATATCCCATGTCAAGAGGATGATAAAAAGCATGAAGAAACATGTCTAAAAACATATCAAGATAAAGATCCCAATGATGACCAATCCCCCCTAATTGTTGATAAAGAGCCCATTCTCCTTGAGCCTCATGATAATCCTATTATCCCTAACTCTTCTATTCAAGGTGATCCCCTTCTATTCCCAAACCAAAATGTTCTTCCAAACCCTATTGACCTTCCCCTTCCTAACCAAGATCATGATCTCCCTTCCATGTCTTCCCAAGATCCCTTTCCAAGTCAAGATCAAGGTGTCCCTTCACCTTCATGTCCTCCAAAAGATCCCATCATCCCTTTGGCTCCTCCAAAAGATCCCATTACTTCTCTAGATCCTCCTCAAGATCCATCCACCCATTCTTCTCCTTTTCCTAATACTTTAAATCCCACTTGTGATCCAAGCACACCTATGCAAGTTGTTCATTAACCCCTTACACTTCAAATGGGTTCGTCTAGTTCTATTGAGTCTAGTCCACCTCATGGTCCTGTAAGTCCTTCCATATCATTCACACCTAATAATTATGGACTCGAATCTTGTATAAAGTATCATACTTGTCAAAGAAATAATTATCAAGTCAAAGGGTTGCACCTTCATGCCAAAGATATATTACAACCCTTCTATGTCAAAGAAAATTTTCATGACCATGGTCTTAATAAAAAATTTCCATCTCAAGGTGTTGGTATCCCTTCAAAATCCAAATCCATACTTATACCTCCCCCTTCAACCCTTCCATCCATCTTAGGTCCATATATTCCTCCCTCCACTAGCTCACAATCCTCTTACCCTTTCCCACATGCATGTCAGCAAAGGCACACATTTTGGAGAACCTTCCATCCATCCAAAATGCCTCCATACAATTCCTATCCATCCTTGAATTCCATTCCCTTTCAAAGCAATTTAGATGTCAAGAATAAAATCCACAAATCAAGAAATCCACATACTATCAAGGATCAACATGTCCAGTATAATAGACATGTACAAAAAAATAAAAATGTGATTCTAAAAGAAAATTCCAAAAGGACAGAAAGGTCCATTGAGAAAAAAATAAATTCAAAATCCATATGGGTTCCTAAATCTCTTATGCAATCAATGCATTATAAGGACCCACAAAATAATGAAAAATCAAAAATCATGTGGATTCCCAAGAAGCTCCTTGAAGCACAGAGTCCTAAAGAAAATTCCAAATTGGCATCCAAAGTTTCTATCTCTTCATCTAAATGTCTTCCATCTTCCAAATCCATTTTGGGTCCTTGTGTCCCAAAATCCATATACATTCCCTCATTAATCCTTCAAACTCCAAAATCTCTTTTTCCTCCATCACTCCATCACCCCTCAAGGTGTGTGCCAATTTTTTTCTTTCATCCATATCCATCCATTCAACATCCATCCTTCTTTCACTCCCTCCATCATCCAACACCTGTTTTCCAACCTTTCATCCAACCTATCCAATCCTTTTCTTAAAGCTTTTCCCATCCTTATCTAATCATCCATGTCATATCCCTTTGTCATTACCCTACCAATGTCTTTGAGCATAATTTCATAGTCATGGTCCATTATTCCATGTCCTTAAAGAGAACCATTCAAAGAGTAAGGTGCTTGAGTTTTCTGTCCATGTCATGTCATGCGTCTAGTTTTTTTTCAAAAAGTGAAAAAATTAAAACAGAGAAAATATAAAAGAAAAAAAAGTGAAAATGAAAAATGTTTCCCTAATGAAAACCTGGAAAACAGACGTCTTGGCAACAAAAAAGAAAGATCCAAGAAAAATAATTTTTTCCAATAGTGAAAACCTGGAAAATAGGCGCTTTGGGCAAGTACCATGATGAAAACATGGCAAACAGGCATCATGTGTAATTCTAAGAACTTATTGAAGTCTATACTTGGGGGCATATTTCATTGGCATTATCCTCCATTATCCCCAGCATGTCCTCCATTATCCTATGTCTTTCATATCCATTATCATATCCCTTTTTCCCCAACTTTGATCTTGACACAGTTACAAATCTTCCTAGAAGCATCACATGTCCTATCTGCTTCACATTGGCTATATCCCTTTCATCTGTATTGTCTATCTTATCATAAGCTTTGGTCCATACTTCCTATCCTATAATTTTCCTTATTCATATCCTCATTCCTATCCATATCCTAACATTGTCCTATCAAACTCCCTATCTTGGTCTTGATGAAAATAAGGATGTTCAATGCAAAAACATGTTTTCAAAGAAAAACCTCTTGACATGTCCATTTCTCGAATTCTATCCACTGCACTATCTAATTATCTTATCATTGTCTTGTCCAATCCCCCATCTTGGTGAAAAACCTTTTATCCCATTTCTTGGGTAGTCCTTGGCACCTAACCAGATCCAACCCTTGGCCTTCATCCATTTACCAGTCCATTTCTCCTTTCAAAATGTCCTTCCCTTGCTAGACACTGGGGGCAATTTCAAAAAATCCTAAAAATACAAATAAGCAATCCAAAATTCCAAAAAATCTAAATAAAGTCCTGAAAAATTTGCTAAAAATCAAATATGATCCTAAAAATTCAAATATGATGCTGAAAAAAATCCTAAAAATTGTAAAAAGTCCTGAAAATGATCATCACAAAAACATTCAAATATCTCAAAAATCCAAAAAAATTGCAAAAATCTTTTCAAAAATATGTAATAAATTTACACATACTTGTCTTCTTTTTGTGAAATGATCATCATGTTTACAGACATCAGTGACAAATTCATCATTTTGTGCTTAATGAGATCATGTTCTCATAAACGCAATCTGAATCATTGTGACTCAACATTCAATATGGTTGGACCTGTTCAATCTTTCGATCTTTACTATCTATCAACCAATCAATCTGTCCAATTTATCAATCAATTATCCAATCAGTCAATGTCCAAACTAAGATATCAATCAAAGAACATTTAATGCAAGTAACAAAAGATCAGAATGGTTGTTGGCTCACATTTTTTCAGTGAGTGTTTTACCTTTTATTGATTTTCTTTTTTGATCATGTTCCTATGCTACTCGATGATATTATCTGAACTTATGAGCATAGCCGAGATGGTTCATGACCAGATTTTTCTTTATCTTCTACCTGTTTGATGGTCTCATGAAATTCTGGGGCATGTCTACTATATGCTTATAGATGGAGAAGATCATCCTTTGTCTACATCGTGTTTGTTTACACAAAAGGATGGCTTTCTTTCTCTGGATTTTTGTGCCATGATGCACTACATCCGGTTTGCAATATCAAAATAAGCTCTTATAACATAATTGCACTTCTAAAAGCTAAAATATTTCTATTTTACTAACATTTTGTCATCTAATTTCTTCTTTCTCCTAACATTTCTTCAATCAATCATCTTTCTTATCAAAAAATTGTCCTCATATCAATTTCTGCCCAATTTTATGAGGGGGCATCCTACCTCCATTTTGTCGATCCACCGGGGCATGATCTTCTATTTTTCTTTGAGCCAGGGCTCATAATCGCATTGTCTCAAAGAGGGGCAAAATCTAGACACCTAAAAATGGTTCATTGCCTATGCACCCTTTTTAACATGTCTTCTATATTGTGTGTTTGATCTTTATCATTCACTTATATTGTGTCATTCTTCCATGTCATCAATTACTAACATTTATCTCATTTTGGCCAAATTGATCATCTTCCTAAATCAGTCCAACCAAGTCCTAATCTTCCTAAATCAATCCAAGATCATTCCAAACTCATTTGATTCCAAATCAATCTCTTTCAATCAATCCTCTGGCATTGTCAAAGTTCATCGATGCCTTATTATCATTTTATTTCTCCAATAGCATTGTCAAAGCTCATTGATGCTATTTCATCATCAATCATCATTTTAAGAGCATTGTCAAAGTTAATCAATGCTTCACTATCATTTTCACATTTCAGGAGCATTGTCCAAATTCATTGATGTCTCCTTATCTTTATTTATCCTTTGGCGTCATCAAAGTTCATTCATGCCATTATCTCATTTCCAATCATTATCGTGAGAGTATTGTCAAATCTCATCGATGCCTCATGATTTCCTAAACTATTCCAGAATTATCAGAATCGATCCTAATCCTTATCAATATAATCAAAATCCATTCAATTGCACATTAATGCCTTTGATTTGGCCAATAATCCTCTAATTTATCCTCTTGGGATGAATAACCTATAGCTTATCCCTATGTCCTAATTGAATAAATAAATTGACTTTATTTATTCCCTTTTTCCTAAGTCTTCACAATCAATTAATTGGCTAATCCTAATTTATGGGATTTTATAATTTCATAAATGCTAATTTTGATTTGTGAGGAATATTGATTTATTTATTGAATTAAATCCTCCTAATCTCACCTAATTTTCATATCCCTTAATTGTGGTTGACATCCCTATTAAGGTGCTTCATGATATCTCCCATATATCTTCAGTGTCTTCAATATTTCCTTCATTCAATTTCCCCCTAATCGTGCTTCCAAAATCCTACCTTCTTTTCCCTCCATTGTGCATTTGATTTATGCACTCTAATTCACCTGATTGCCTCTCATTTTCTATAAATTGAGATGCATTATTCTCTTTCAATTTTAAGAACCACTATCTCCTAATATTCTCTTATCAATTTGAGCTTTCAAGTTCTTTGTGCAATTTTGTTATTTTCAAAGAGCAACATAATCCACCTTTATGGAGAAGAAAGGACGACATTTGAACATCATTTGAAGGGAGTTCTTGTGTTTTTCTTGCATTATATTTGTGAATTCCTATTTCAATGGCTCTAATATTAGATTAGATAGGTTAGCATATCGTTTAGGGTTTGTGGTTACCTAGATATTCTTTTCATGCCTTTTTTTGGTCTTACAGATGTAAGTAGGATGTGCAATATATTAATTTATGACATGTATACTATATGTGATGTAGATGCATGGGTGTTTTATGATGTATTTATGATGTACCTAATGTTTATGGATGTGCATGTATGTGATGATGTAATTATGCATGTGGTTTATTATGATGTGTTTACTATGATGATGTGATGTTTATGTAATTGTTAAATATGCATTATGTGCTATGTGATTTATGGAAGCAATTATGTAACTATCATGATGTTGTAATGAAATATGCATTGTGACTATGATATGGAAAAATAAATAAATGCGGATTTAAATGATAATGATACTAAATGGACTAAAGAACAATGCAACTTTATGAATGCAATTAATGGATGATAATGAAACTAGAATGAGCTAAATGCAATTAACTAAAAGGATAATGAATGCAATGAATTGAAACTATATGAACTAAAAGAAAAAAGCAATTAATGGACTAATGAATAACATAATTGATGAACTAATGAACAATGCAATTAATGGATTCAAATGAAAGGAAAATGGATAAAATAAAGGGATAGTGCACCTAATGAATGCTAATGCACCTATTGAATTTAATGATAATGTACATGCATGCATTTTAAATGAAAAGGAACATAATTAATGAATGATAATGCTAAATGCAATTTAATGAATTTAATGATAATGCAAATGTACTAAATGATATTAGTGATGGGATGGAATGAAATGCAACTGAAATAACATTAATGATGAACGAAATGAGATGCAACTAAAACACTATCTAAATGACCAAAGCAAGTTAATTGATGTGAGATGGATAATGATGATAATGCAATTGGATATATATCAAGATGAAATACTACTATTAGGTGAGATGTATTTGTGTATGCAAGGAGCATGAGATGAATATATTTCCAATGCCACAATGATGGATGACCATGAGAGTATGTAATGGAATGTGAAGATGTGCTAGACAGAGGCATGGGGAGGGTATGCATATGGAAAATGCAATAGAATATAAGAATGATCAACAAGATCACCCATACGAGAGAATAACTAGGCATAATGAATGGCGGGAAAATATTTGCACAATCCTAATCCAGCTATTGAGGATTGGAGAAGAGTGGTTACTGGGAATAATATGTGGGAAATGAAGGATTAAATGGGGGAAAGATGGATGACATTTGAATCTTGAGAAAGGGATATTCTGCGATAGAATACCACCATGTAGTGAGCACTTATTTTGATGTATCAATATTAGTGACTCACCAGGTTATAAAGAACTCAAGGCCCTATCCAAGATGTTACACAAGACTAACACAATAAACACAAAAGGATTTCCCCAGTATCATTCATGTTTCATAGATAACTAGGGTGGATACGATGTTGGGGAACCCACAAGAAAATGACATTCCCCAAGTGCATCATGTCATGCAACCAAAAAGGTTTACATGTTTAAAATATAAGGATCATATCTAACTGACTCACAATCATAAAAAATATCAACTCTATGCACTAGGTTATTCCATTAATGGTGCACCATGATATAAAGGATCATGGTGAATTTAAGGAGGAAACAAACAAGGGGCCCAGAAAAGATAAATCAAGAACCAAAAAGGAAATCCAAGACCAAAAATGAGTACCCAAAAGATGTCCTTTGCTAAAGAGATTGACTAACTAAAAGATGATTTGATGAGGTATGACATGAGGAAGGATGCATCCTACAAGGACCTATTGATGGGATATGACTTGAAATTTATTGATGGAAAAAAGGTATCAAGGACAATTGTGATGGTGAAGAATCTCTTCCAAGGAACTTGCTGAAGAAATGGGCTGGCAGAACAAAGGATCTAAAATAAACTCAACACTAGGACTGACCTAAAGTGGAGAGATATGAAAAGAGACCCTAGGCGATGACCAAATTGACTCTATGATACAGCTGAAACTATGCTACAATCAATAAGAAACTAGTATGTAAAAATATTAGGAATTAGGATAATATTACAAGTCTTAATGTACACGTGTGATAATGGAAGACCTAGGGAATATGGGTTTGTAATGGGAGACATTTGGTGGGGATTTTTGGGTGAATGGATGTGAGTGGATTGAGAATTTTATAGATAATGGTATGGTCTGATATACATGGTTCTTTTGCCAGGTTTTCACTACCTATATGTGTCCAAGGCGCTTGATTTCTAATTTTTCACCATTTGATGACTATTTCTCTTTACATTTTTTTTTCTTATTTTTTTTTGTATTTTTTAAGTATTTTTTTCAGATAAGTAGGGTACACTACATGAATCAGACATATCACTTCTTCAATTGAATGATATTGGTGGGATCATTTAAGGTTCTCCTTCTAGTGTGGATAAATGATAAGAAACTAAGCCAAAACACATTGTGACAACATAGGGACCTATCCAGGTGGGCTCAAACTTGCCTTTCTTTTCTCTATTTTGCAACACCTTTTGATTTTCCTTAAGTACCATATCTTAGAATTAATGGGAAGTGTGTACTGAGAGGGGAGGGGTGAATCAGTACCTCTAAAAACTTTTGTATCTTTTAACCTTTATCCTTTAGGTAATCAATTTTTTATCCAACCATATGTTCTATACTATCTTGATGTAAGATTTATCAATTTATAAAATTAATCATATATGTGAACATTCAAAGAAACATTCATGATAATAATTGACACATAACACAAGATATGATAATGCAAAAAACTCCTGTTAGGAAGTAAAAACTACGGTGGGGATGGCACCCACAAATTCTTCACTATCTGCAGATTGTAAGGGGCCGGTTAAGGATTACAATTTCATCACTTCTAATGATCTACCATGTTAAGAGTATCTATGGACACCTGTTAAAGTCTACTCTATTAAGAGCTTTAGCAACACTATTTAGTGTGCACTCAGTTAAGAGATTTACAATTGGATGCTTAAATCCAACTTTCGTGAACGGATTTTTACACTTTTCTTCACTTTTTAGATTGGTCCTTCATGTCCTCCATCATCTTCTCCATTGGTCCTTTAGGTTGTCTAGAGCTATGTGCTCGAGTGTGATCCTTAAATGCATATCGTAGATATTGTCTGCTACAGACATCTCAGGGGTGGCTATCAGTTGTCTTGCTGAACTAATATGTTGTTGAAGCAGTGTTAGATTTGGTAGAAGTTGAGCCTGGAGCTTGGCGACCTCTTCCCTAAATTATGATTTTGCTTCCCACAGTTCCTATCTTAACCTTTTTATCTCAACAATCTTCTCATAATGCAAATTTATTGCATTGTCCTTGGTGGTTAAGCCTTTAGCGCTAGTAGCTATATCAGAATATAACTTCTCTATCTTATCACTATTCTCCTTAGTGAATTTGTGAAGTGTGCTCAATTGTTGTATCAAGGAAATAGATTCAACAATTATTGGATCTAATTCACTTATGAATTCTGAAACCTTTACCTTGTTTTCTATCACTTATTGGCTGATCTTTTCAACAAGTTTGTGCCAATATTTCTGCTCCGCTCTCTCCTCAATTTCCTTCTCTACATCAATTTTTTATGTTGTAATGGCTTCCATGAGAGTGGATAGTTGATCAAGGATAGGTCTATTTTGATCAACATCAACATCAGGTACAATCTGATGCAAGATGTCCCTAGTTGTTTCTAGTACCATGGAGTCTTGGTGTTGCTTTCTCATCTTCTCCTGTAGTGCCTTCCTTTGGCATATTTCACCATATTCTTTAAGTGATTCATAGTCAAGTGTAATTGGGTCACATTTGGGTATCTCAATTATTTCGTCTAGAGTGACTTCCAACTTACTATTTTTGGATTTCTTCTTCTTCTTCTAAGTTTCACTTGAATGTAGAACCATACCCATCTTCTCGGCTTTATCTTTTGTGCTAGATGAAGTGATTTGTGGTGTTTCCTCTTTTAGTTGCTGTGCTTCAATGTCAACTTGTCAATTTTGAGTGGATGTCTCCATATCAACCTTTACATTATCTGTAGTAACTTGTTTGGTTTCCTCAGGGATGTCATCTTTTGTTTTTTCTCCTTCATCGGTATCCTTATGTACTTCATCTTCCTTTGTATGTGCATCCTTCTCAGTAGTGTCTCCATCTGTTTTCTTTAAATCTCCTTTTGTAACCTTGTCAGTTTTGATTACAATATGAGTGTCTCCGATGACATTTTGTTCATCAGTGTTGTCTTTCTTTCCTTCATCCCTGCATCCTCAGGAATGCTTGAATCTTTGTCAGGTTATTTTTCTTTTTCTTGAAGTATATTGATGGCTTGCATTAATATTGGCATGTTGCTTGATATGTTCACCTGTGAAGTGTCAAATTTTGTGCCTTGTTTGTCAGTTTTGACCTTGATAACAGTGACATATTCATCTTTTTGTATTTATTCTACTAGATCATCGGTTATGTCAATGAATATGTTGTCCATAATGTTGTCCATAGTGGTGTCTGACCATATCTCATCTGCAACATCCATATTCTTGTTTCCTATGGTGTCCAATTCAACATCTGTGATGATGATTGGTTATGTTCTCTCAGTAGCTTGATCATCTTTGATTTATTAATTCTCGGTTAGAGCTCTCTATGGCTCGGGACTTGTACCCTTTTTAGGAATGTTTAGTATATTCCTCCATTCGGATTCACTCCGTCGGTCTAAATCTAGTAGATATCCTTTTAGCACTTGGTAGGCTCTCATCTTCAGTGAGAACCTTTTAGAATGAGCCTTCATCATTTCTTTGATTTCCTCCATTTTGGATTCGGGAGGCATGACTGATACTAGGGCTCTTTCCATGATTTCTTTCTCAGAGTACAAGGCAAAAGTCCATCTTGCCGATAGCCTGTCTTGAAGTTCTTTGGGCATTTTTTCTAATAGTTCTATAGGGAGGTATTTTTATATGCACATCATCTTGATGATTGCCTCATCAATCTTATTTTGATCCAAGGGATCCAATTTTAACCATCTTCTAACTTTGGAGTTAGTAATTGATCTCGATTTGTGCACATACCTCATCAATCATTTTAGGAATCTTGTTCTTTTCCTTGCGAATGCCTTCATCTTGTTTTGTGTCCTCAATATCTTCCCTGGTTCTTATGAACTTTCTTCTCTTTGTTGGCCCTCTTTTCTATGTAGATGGTTTCCTCTTGTAGGTCCTTACTTGACCTTTCTTCAAGGGTGAAGGAATTGTGTCCTTAGCTGTCTAGATTCTTGTCCTTGAAGTAGTTGTGGTTCTTGGATTCTTAGCTATTTTTGGAAATGGAGTATCTAACTCTGTACACTCAGAGTCACTTATTTTCTCAGCCTCACCAACGGGTGACTGTCCTTAAGTTTCTTCCTTTTGTTTAGTTTCCTCCTCTGTAAAAATTAGTATTTTCTTCAAATTATTAACCATTTTAGCTTTCTTCCTGTATATTTTATTTACAACCAATCTGATTTTGATTCTTGATTTGGCCTCCTCATAATTACCAAAATTTGGTTGTGTTTTATCTAAGGATTCATTTATCAATGCATCAATTACATTGGATACTTGATCAATATTTACCTCATATTCCAAAGGTTGTAACAATGCTTTCCTTGGTACACCAAGTTTGATTTATGTGTGGTTGGTGTCAACCATGAAACATATATCATTCTTGAATTTCTCAATAAGTTTCTCAGGAATCCTTACTCTTTTCTGCATTCTATCCTTAAATCCAGTAAAGTAATCATCCATAACTGTTTCAAAGTTGTCTCCTAGTGATGTTATGTATTCACTGATCTGTATGGTGATTGGTCTTGCGGTATCCCATTTTACATCTCCTACTGATGAAAATGATTCTTGGAAGTAAAATAAAATGCACATGATAAGTGAGCCAAACTTACATGTGTTTGTCTTTGCATTTCTGATTGTTATCAAGTTTTCTTCTAACTGGTTAAGTAGAAGTTCTGAGAGATCTAACTAAGTTCCTTTCTTTATAATTTTATAAGTTGTATCCACTACTCTAGATGATATGATGTTCATCCTTCTAGCTTAAAAGAATTTGTAGCATAGGACACATGCTCCAAATTTCAGTTCAATATTGGTGATAGTGGATACCTTCAGCCCTCTACCATCACACTTGGCTCCTGTATTCTTTTCAATCTCAGCCTTGGGTGGGTGTTTCAATTCCTTTACCTTATTGGTTATAGGGTAACCGGTGACTTCATGAATAACATCTCAGGTTATCATTTTAGGCTCATCCAGGCATAGCTTGTGGTTGTGAATTCATCTTAGTACTAACCGAATCCACTCAGTTTTGAATACCTTTGAGAAAAATAGGGAATTAGTGATCCCTTTCACTTCTATGTAGCTTCTTGAAATCTTGTTCCACCTCTAAGTCACCAATTTCTACAATCTTGGAGTGGATGTATGCTCACACTTCTTCGACGAGAAAAACCCTAGCTAGTATTAGCGAGAATGCTCCAGCAAATTCGGGTTGTGATGCAACCTCATGGAAAATCTTGTAGTAGGGTTCCTCATAGGTAGAATTATTGATAATTTTAACCTCGTCCTTCTTTATGTTCTTTAGTTTTGTGGTTCTTGAAGTCATGGCCATTATTTTAGACATTTTAGGGCTTTCAGAAAAATGTGTAAAACAGAGTTCTCAGTTATCATAGGAACTTACTGTTTACTCCTGTAGTGGTCACTGATCTATTTGGAGTGCTCTGGTTTGAGTTGGAGTCTCTTTGTGATGCTATCATTATGTGCTTAAATTTCTCTTTCGTCGCTCTACTTTACTCGCTGGTTAATAATGAAACCATTTCGTCGCCCTTTTATAGATGTTTTCCCTAAAAGTGAGTCATTAATGCTCAACCACTCCTTGGTGTGTGAAGACGGAGTCGTCAGGTTAAATAATAACTTATCTCTTCACTGATAATGTGATGCTTCGAGGCAGTCTTCTAACTTCTTTCTTTTACTGACAAATTTTGGTGTTTTGCGAAAACAACTTATTCAACTTGCTTGATTACCAATGAGTCTCGGTTTACATTAGAAAATTTTCTTTTACATGTTAACCGACAATTCTTGGTAAGTGTAGGTAGTTTCATCTTTGAGCGTATACCGATGGATTTTTGTATATATTTCCTGATGGGATAGTTATCACAGATTTTAACAAGTAATATCATGATGCATCTTTAATTATGCTAATTTGGCATTTCATCAACATATTATGGAACTAATGTAAAATACTACTTAGTTTAATGTAGTTCCATACTTAATTTTTCTGCTTAGGTGGGGGTGGTGATGTCACCAGATCCATTGGATGGGGTGTCACCTATTGCATTGCTTGGTCCAGCTTCATCTTTGTTTGAATATTTTATCCACATTTTGTCTCTCATCCTTCAGATGTCTTCAATGGTATTTCCATTGGGAAATGTGTTGGTCTCTGGCATTCGGTCTCTATAGTCTTTCTTGAGATGACCAACTTTATGACAGTGTAAGCATGTCATTCCAGGGTTAGTCCAGCCTCTAGACTTTCTTGTCCACTATCTCATATAGTTTGTAGCAATGTGACAAAATCTTCCACATGTTGTACAATTTTTCCATGTGTTGTAATCCCATACATACTGGTTACCGACTCTTTTTGGTTGATAGGGAGTTTCTTGAGCTTTAGGCTTCCATGCTTGCTTTTTGTTCTTCCAGCATTTAAGAGTTGTGTGACCATTCATTTTGCAAGTAGGACAGTATTTGTCCATGTATGTTTCCTTATTTGGTTGTTTCATCTCAGACTTACATTCATATGCTTTATGTCCTTTCTTGTTACATTTATAACATAATCCTATGAATGAAGATGTGGATTTAGGAATACCTTTCATTTTGCTCTTGCATGTATTTGATGTGTGGCTTTGCTTTCCACAATGATTACATGTCAGCTTTCTTGGTCTTGGATTTGCATGAAAATTCTTTGGATCAGCTTGATTGGGTGATTCTCTATTCTCAGTATAGCCTAGACCGATATTGTTGTTGATTCTTCGTTGTCCATCAAGAAAATCATCCATTCTTTTATTGCTTTCTTAAGCTTTCTTGATAATTTCATTATGCTGCTGCTAAATTCTGAGTTATTGTTTCAACTTTTCATTATCTTCCCTTATCTCACCGATATCTTCTATTTTTTCTATGATTTCAACATTCATTATGTTTGCCTCTTGACTCATAAGAATAATCTAATTTTTAATCTCACGATGATGCTCTATTAGTCTTTGTATTTCAGGCTCTTTCTCTTGTAGCTTTTCAACAATATTCCTTCTATCATCAATAGCTAGTGTTCTTTCTTTCTTAGCTTGTCTAGCACTATTCATGACATCAATCATTCTTACCATATGTGTCTCTTGATCGATTTGCAGAGATTTCACTTGTCCAGCCAGATGTTGATTGATTTTATTTAGGCTTGTGACACTTTCTTTTGATGTGTCTGATGCTTTTCTTGTATTTGATCCTAAAGACTCAAAGAAATCTGGTATCTCTTCCTCATGGTAATCTATTTCATTACAACGAGATGGCATAATATTTCTTTCATCTAACAGTTGTCTCATCTTGATTCTAGCTTCTTTATACTGCTCATAGAAGAACTAAATTTGTAGCTTTTGATTCTCAATTCTCTTGTCAAGTCTATACTTTTCCATTGTATGATATTTTCTCTTAAGCCTTTAAGCTTTTCAAATAAGAGACTTATCTCTAATACCAATTGTTGGAATTAATGGGAAGTGTGTACTGAGTGGGGAGGGGTAAATCAGTACCTCTAAATTTTTTTGTATCTTTTAACCTTTATCCTTTAGGTAATCAATTGTTTATCCAACCATCTATTCTATACTATCTTGATGTAAGATTTATCAATTTGTAAACTTAATCCTATATGTGAACATTCATAGAAACATTTATGAAAATAATTGACACATAAGACAAGATATGATAATGCAGAAAACTCCTGTTAGGAAGTAAAAACTGCGGTGGGGATGACACCCACAAATTCTTCACTATTTGCTTATTGGAAGGGGCCGGTTAAGGCTTACAATTTTATCACTTCTGATTATTTACCTTATTAAGAGTATCTGTGGAGACCTATTATATTATACTCTGTTAAGAGCTTTAGCAACACTGTTTAGTGTACACTCAGTTAAAAGATTTACAATTGGATGGGTAAATCCACCTTCCTTGAAAGGATTTTTGCACTTTGCTTCACTTGTTAGAATGTAAGAATATTACACTTTGACCTGGTGTATGGAATCTCCTATTTTTTATAACATATCCATTTAAGATTACATGTATAATTATAGCATCTAATGTAATTGAATAATACCTCTGCTGCTCGGTAGCCTCTGTTCTTGGTTCTTGATAACCAAATTCACCTTTTGCTATTCTGGTTCTTGAAAATTTTAGTATGATCCATAGATGTGCTCATAGGCTTCATTCATCCTCTCATCCATTCTCACATAATGAATAATGAATGATTATAACATATATTTATAAGATAGATTGACCTAATCAAGTTTCACGTAAAAAAATATTAACTCTAAGATCATAGGTTTACAACTTGACCTTGACCTCCTAGTCTATGTATTTTAAATTAGTTAGACTGATTAAAACACTTACATTAATGTTTCTTGTCCCTAAAGAAATGGTTTTAAAACAAAATCAAGACTCTATAAATAGAATAAGACTATTTTATCTGATGTGGAAGTCAAATCCACTTTTTGCAGACTTCAACTGACTTTCCATTTCTATCGGTCGGTTATGCTTTAAAGTCAGTTATATTTTTTCTTGGTGTTCCTTGCTTGAACTATCTCTCGGGTTCCTCTTTGACTGTTCTCATAGTTTTCACTTTGTCTTGCTTGTTGGGTTCCACTGTTAGGTTCCTCTTTATCCTTTCCACTTTGAATTTTTGGTTTACACATAAAACTGTGTCATCGGTTGCCTTTGTACTTAGCAATTTTTTGGTGATCTCTGATATCTGTATTATCGGTTTGCTCTTTATCCTGTCTTTCAGTGTATGTTTACCACAGATATTCTTTGCATACTAATGGAAAAATAATGTCATCACCATATCTCCCACTTGTAAGTGTTATGGAAGGATTTTTTTTGTTGTATATTCTCTTGAGCTTGTTATTATATACAACTAGGGTATCATATTCTTGTTGTCTCTTCTCATCCAACAAGTCCAACTGTGCAAGTCACGCTATACGGTAGTCTTCATCAATGACTAGGTTCTTTATTGAAACATGTAGGGATGAAAAATGGACCTCAATCAATAAGAATAATTCAACACCATATACAAGGGAGTATGGGGTGGTTCCTATGGGATTGTGTTAGTCCTAGAGGGTAGGATTGATCTGGAGGTGCCAGTCATGACCAAAATCTTAGACAACCTTCTTAAGGATTTCTAGGATGGTTTTGTTGGTTTCTTCAGGTTAACTGTTACCTTGGGGAAAATATGGGTTGGAGTAGTGGTGGTGTATGTGTAATTGTTCACATTGATCATCTATTTGTTAGTTTTCAAATGACGTTCTATGATCTGTGAAAATGGTGGATGGAATGCTGAAGCAACATATGATGTGATAGAGGACAAATTTGGAGATTTGGACACTTGTAAAGTGAGAGTGAGCAGGATTGCTTCAATCTAGTTTGTGAATTATTCCATGGTAGTAATAATGTATTTGTGTCCATCATATGAGGGGAGTTATCTTAGAAAAAAGGTCAAGGCCCCAACATGAGAAGGGTCATGGAGGTGCAATGGGATGTAGATCTTGTGCTGGCGCTTGGACCAGATTTACATGCTACTGACATAATAAGAATATCTTTACAAATTCACCAACGTCGTGCTCCATGGTAGGTGAGTAATACCCTTCTATGAGAATTTTCATGGCTAGGATCATGCCACTCATGTCAGTACCGCAGGTTCCCGTGTGAACCTCCTGTAATGCCAATGTGGCCTCATTAGAATATAGACATAGAGATATTATATTGTGATATCCGTGATGATATAAGGTATTGGTGATGATGGTGTACCAAGATGATAGATAGATCAGGTTTTTTTATTGGGTTCTGGTGAGATAGGGGGATATGATACCATCTTTTAAATATATGTATATCTCATGGTACCATGGGGACTGGGGACCAACCAAGACACACAACATTTCAGTTTTGGTGATTTCATAAGCTGGCAAGTTGAGCTTCTCAACCAAGAAGTTGTATTCTGCTACATCTTGTGAAACTTCTAGGAGGTATCTAATGGTAGCCATGGCATCTGTGGCCTTGTTCTGCAATATGGGGAGTTGGGTGAATTGTAGGACTTGGACGTTTGCCTTCATGTTGTCGACCCTTTCCTTATATGGTAGCAACTTGTCATATTTTGTTTGAAATTCATCAAGTACCTATTTGATTATCATTTGTGAGTCCCCAAAGACTTGTAGCTCTTTGATCTTCTATTTGATTTCTATTTTGAGACCAAAAATGAGGGCCTCATATTATGCAATATTGTTGGTGAATGAAAAACATAGTTGGAATGATTTGGGGATATAATATCCTTGGGAGTAACAAAAATAATATTTTCCCCTGATCCGTGAGACATATAAGAGTCATCAAAGTATATTTTCCATATGATCCACATACTAAATATCAATCTTGCTCTAGAGAATAACCCATTTATCCATACAACTTGTGAGAGTAGTGTGAGAGAGTAGATACTTAAGTGGGTCCACCTCTTATATGAGCTTTATAACATGAATGAACATGTAGTATCAGAGTTTTTGGGTGGAAAAAACCACCACAAGGCATGATTTTTCCATAGGAGAGTAATTAAGATCATAGCCCATGAGTGTACGACCAATGTAGTAGATGGCCTATTCTTTTCCATTATCATTATGTTGGGAAACCAGTTCCCGCAGTGGGGTTTTGGTGGTAGAGAAGTATAATATCGATGGTTTTCCTAGAATTGGTGGCATGAGGATTTGTGGGTTTTCTATATATTCCTTGATCTTTTTCAAACCTCTTTGATAATGAGGATCCTATTTTAAGTTATCTTCCTTACATAGCAAGTGGGTGAATAGTTGACACTTGTCTGCAAGCTTGGAGATGAACCTTCACACAGACTAAATCTTTCCTTATAGGCCATGCAATTTTTTGAGACTCCTTGGGGGAGGAATTTCCAATATTGTTTTGAATTTCTTTGGGTCCACCTCTATGCCTAGTTGTGATACAATGAATCCCAACAACTTTCCTAATTTTACTCCGGACACACATTTATTTGGACTTAACCTTAGTTGGTACTTTTGGATTCCGTTGAATATGCATTCTAGGATCCTGAGATGATAAATCCTTGTTCTTGATTTATCCAATATGTCATCTACATAATCTTCAAATATCACGTGAATCATGTCATGGCTCTTTTATACATAGCTCCTGCATTTTTTAGACCAAAAGGCATGACGTTGTAGTATAAGGTACCCCATGGGGTGGTGAATGTTGTCTTATGTTGATCTTATTTTGCAATACATATATGATTATAGCTGGAAAAACAATCCATGAGAGATTGCATCTCATGTCCATCTATAAGGTCTACCAACATGTCAATCTTTGGCAACGGGAAGTGATCCTTTGGATATTATTTGTTAAGATCTCTAAAGTCTATTCATATTCTAATATATTTAGACTGTTTGGATACATGCACCATATTAGAGATCCATTCAAAGTATTAAATGGCGCAGATGATTATGGCCTCTTATAATTTCTCTAATTTATATTTGACCAATAAAGCCACTCTGGGATGCATCTTTCTGAGATTTTCTTTGATTTTTTTAGCCTTCGGTTCCAACTCAAGATTATGAACCAAGAGGTTAGGGTCTATCCCAGGCATGTGAGCATAAGAACAAGAAAATTTCATGGAGGATTTATTTAGGAGTGCCTTGAATTCTAGTTGTTCTGCCTCTGACAATGATTTTACTATATATATGATGCACGTGCATTCTTTTTTTCCCAAATTGATGGGTCTGGTTTCCTTAATAAAGATAAATGACCACTTTGATTGGTAGTCATGGATGAGGGGAAGAGGAGAGTCCTTAGCCTCTGGCACCTACTAGTACATTTGAGGCCAAATTTCGATGGCTATTTATTGGAATCGTAATGCCTATTTGTCAACCACTTGACATATGCATCCGTTGGGGTTATTGCATTGGAAATTGTGACGGAAGTGGTAACCACCGGTATTCTGATCGATGAATCCATCATAAATCACCACACTAATAGCAACTTACTCTATCATTTCTTATAGTTCATCTATCAAAATTCTGACAAGAATGTGTGGGCTCTCTGATGGACATATTATCAAAAAAAAGAGTCTCTCTGACATTATATCTATCAGAATACTGATGGATATGCAGTGACTGGTTGATAGGAAAATCTGTCAGACGTATAGCAGTCCTATATAACATGTGTGTCAAAAATGGATTATGTCTGTCATTATACCTATCGAAAGGGTGATAGACATGCTATGACTTTCTGACACAACAACCCGTCAAATGTATAGCATTATCATCGAAGATAGCTGTCGAAACTGAATCTATCCAACGTTTAACTTGCCAAAATGTTGATGGGAATGCAATGAGTTTCTGACAGGAAGGCCCATCATACATACAGCACTATTGTCAATCCATATTTGATAAGCATTGAAATAGCGATAGCATGGCACACTAAAGATAAAAAATCTGTAGAGACCATCATAGAGAGTCTCCATCTTTGGTCCATATGACTGACAAAACCTTTTATATTTCATTAGCTCATCAAATACGGGGATTATTTTCATGATAACATATTATTTAAGTTGGTTTTGCACAAATTTTATTTACTTCACGCACTTGTAGACTAAAAGGACAATGATAAAGAAACATCTCTTCCTGTGGCCTACATTGCTCAGGCCACGGGAGGGGATGCTTCATTCTCACTGTCCTTGTAGTCTAGAAGTGTGCAAAGTAGATAAATTCATACAAAATCAACTTAAATAATGTACGTTATCCATGAAAATAGCATCTATTAAATTCTTTCAGACCCCCTCATTTGATGAGATACCAAAATATAAAACATTTCCTTAATCGTATGGACAAAAGATAGAGACCAACTATTATGGTCTCTTGCGCTCTACTATCTTTAGTCTAGATTTTGAGAAGAGGTATGAGTGGAGGCAAAAGAAGGAATATTTGTGAAGGTTTTATAGAATTAGGTTAATGAATCATCATCTCTACACTATTACTTAATCTAGAAACCCTCATCCTCACTTTTGCCCCACCTCAACAGTAAAGAAGCTATTCTCTAGAATTTTAGACTTCTAGCAAATCTCCACAAATATCTCTTCTGGCCTCCACTGAATATACGTCTTCTCAGAATCTAAAAACTCTCAATTATTTATTCTCATCAATGTACGAATAAAATAGAGATACTCAAAGCATGGAATATAAGAAAATATTAAGAAAAAGTTCAAATAAAATAAATAAGATTATATCCTAAACTTATCAATTTTCTAAAAACAAGGTCAAATAGTTAAGTTACCTATATTTATGAGATTGAAATCATAGAGTACATCTGCAATTGTTACGGAGGATACAATTGTTATGTATGAGATTGCAATTATAGAGTACATCCATAGAAAGCAATTAATGGAGTCAATTGTGATCACTGCATTCATTATGAAACAATAAGCACAAGGTGAGATTATAAAGAGACATAACAGGAATCTTCAAAATGCAATCAAGCTCATCATTATTGAAGACAATGGTCAAAATGGGTTAGATATCCAATCATAGTTCAACATTAGGAGAATTATACATTTCTCACAAAACCTGTCAATAGAAGTCACTGTTAATATGACACAATTAGAAGCTTCAGATGCAAAGTGTGATCAATCTAGAAGTGCAGTTTTTGTAAACAACATCTTCATTCAAAAGGACAACTTCATATTATGTAGTGTTATTGTAATTTTACATTGTGACATCTATAAGAAAAGGTTAAAATTTATGACTCCACCAAGAGATCTAAAATCAAGTTTCAAGTGCATGTAAGGCTTTTTTATATAAGAGAAAGACTTGCAATTAATGAAAGTAGTCATGAGAGGTTGTTTTAGAGATAAAGCATGGTTACAAGGTCTACAGGAGGAGCATAATGGTTACTTCAAGAGATATATATTATACATCATGTGCATGAATCAGGACCTTGAATCCATTTTTAATACTGGTAATCAACAATTCAAGAGGGACAATCATTTGCATCCTATTTTGATAGTCATTTACCTCTACACTGGCCAGTTATCAACATTCAAAACTACAGTTCTTAAGAAAGGAAGAAAATGGTTTCATAAAGGAAAAATGTTCATATCCAATGGAAAAAATGATGTTATAAAGTGATGTGATATTCAGAAGGAAATCTACAAGATATTTGCAACAATGTTTGAATCCTTAAGCAACCATGTCAAAAAACAGTGAAAGTATACAAACTAAAGACTAATTATTTCAACATTTGTTTCATCATAGGAAGGTAGTAATCATATGAATCAAAATAAAAAGGTACATTATGATAAATTAAATGTCATGGGATGGTGATCACAATAATTTTGAACAAAATATTTATATGGAGAAGGACAATGTGAAATGGACTAGTCTGATTTTTTCTATCTTCTAAATTTATGATAAAATTGTTAAGGAAGAGAATGAACACAGTAAAAGAGTCTACCATTATCAATTGTATCAAATTCATGAAGAAGCACATCAATTATAAGCAACATGAATAGTAGATCATCCCAGGGATAGATATTCATTTAGAGACATTCACATCAAACAAAGCATGAAGAAAAAGTAATGCAGTGGACTACAAGTATAAAAGCATCAATTACTAATCCAAAAGTAATTTTTTAGCGATAAATGTCATAGGAATAATTGTGAATCATATTCAATGAAGAGATAAAACTATAAGGGAGGTAATGAACATTCAAATCACTAGTATCAAAACCTTCCAATTTAGTACAATGAATTTAAAACAACTATCATATGGATTTTTCACATGAGAAATATTCAAGGGGATTGTTTTATTGAGAAAATAGAGTTACTCTACAGAGTTACTATGTAATGAAATCCACAGTTTACAAAAAGCATTGGTTTTAGATTCAAGCAAAGAATTATTTTCAAACCAGAGACATTATAGTGTCAAAGCATGTGCATACATGAAAGAGGTCATTTTTCATGGGGCAAACTATAGTTTTGAGAAAGATCTTGTGACAGATAGCTTTTTCTTTCATTTTAGATTGTTTCTTTAAGGAGGATGTGTTATTGTTTTAAGTGCATTGAAATAGTCATAGGACAATAAGAATAAACCAATGACAAAAATATACATCATAGGAGAATAAATCATATGGTTGTAGCAATAGCAATAGAGAATACATCAGTTGATGAGTGAAAATACAGCGTGACAAGATATCAACAAGTAAAGAAATCAATATTTTTGAGAAGATGAAACCAAAAGTGCAGCCAATAATGTTCACTTGAGAATATTACAATAGTGAATAGTGTCATTGACATAGGGTGAGTTGTTATAGTATGTATACAACCCAAGGATATAGGTTAGGGAGAAGTTCAGATTTATGTTTAACCTAGACAAATGTCAATTAGAAATATGAAGGGTACAAAGGAAATGAATTTCTCGCAAGGTCAAGAGCCCCAATGTTACAAGGTGAGTTTCTTGAATTGCATCAAGGTCAAACTTAATAAAAAATGGAGCATCATTGTTGTTTTTGGAAAAAAAATTAGTGCTATCAAAGGCATGAGAAAGAGCTAATATCAAGTTTTATGGGTCAAGACAATGGCTACAATCAACGTCCACACAACAAAAGAAGCCTATGGGATGGTAAACCCTATTATTTATGCATTGTGAAGTGTTGATCTTCTACATTTTAGTTTAATATTGATTCCTCCAAATCTCTTGAACCATTCTTCGCTAGATAAATCTTGAAAAGAGGCTGCTATTAAACCATTTATGATCCAACAAGCCTTTCAACAATCAAACAATCCTTGCAAAAATTTTAGTGCTCCATTGAATATGATGATGGAGAGAAACATAAAAAGGCCAAGAAAAACAAAGAGAAACAAAATAATAAAACAACAAATAAAATCCTAAACTTATGTTGACAGTGCAGAACATTTACATAATAAAGAGCCTAAATAACTCACCATTGATGTTGTTCAGTGCAGATAAAGCCACATCTTTTTCCCCTTCATCATACACATGCTCTGTTGGACAAGAAGGACCAAAAACCCTATTTGCACAACAAATTTACAATTTCATCACAAACAAAGAAGAGTGTAAGTCCAACGTAGAATTGGAGAATACACCTGTAGGTGCTTATTTCAAATTGGAAAGCTCATATTAAATAATCTAGTTTGAGAACTTCAACTGTTATTGTACTTCCCAAGATTTGCATTTTTGGTTAAAGAAATTTTACCATAGTTATGGTTTGGAAGAGTGAAATTCCAATATTTATATTCTAGATTGCAAACTTTACTTTAATTATGCTTTGAAAGAGTGAAATATTTATTCATACTTACAGACTAAGATCTTAATGATAATTGTACCTCCAAAATTTGAATTGTGATTAATATCTTAGTAAGAAAAATGTAAAATTTAATTCTTTTTTGAAGAAAAAAGAGTAAAATATGGAGATTCATGCTTCTTGAATTATAATGGCGATTTATTGCTCATTAACTTCAATTTTTCTTACCAAGTTTAGATATGAGATTTGAATTCTGATAAGGAAACTCAATCTATGTTGGACGCTGGTGTGCCAAGAGTTCGATCTACCAAAACTATCATTCTCGATTAGCAAAGAGACTAAACCTTCTTCACTTACTATTTTTCCTGTAGTCCAACCGAAGTGCTAATTCAGGAGGACTTCTAAACTAAACCCTGTTCCAGCCTTGTTTTGGATGGTTTATATATCATATGATACTTTGAAATGAAAATCATAATTATATGTAGAATAATAAATAGAAACAACATGAATTAGTCTTTATTTTCAACTCATGTTACAACATTAACAAAGAATTATTGTTTAAGCTTTTGACCTAAGAAATTTTCTTCAGCAATCCAGAAACTTAACAACTACAATGAAATTAGTTGACCAAAATGTGCTTGTATTAATCAACCACAAAGAAAATTTCCTTAAATCTTGAATACCAAGTTCTCACACAACTAGAAGCAAAAGAGCAACGACTTTATGAGGACCAACGCACTGAAAGAACCTAGCAATAAATGTATCAATATGAGTGGAATATCAGTCGATATTGTACCAATATTCCTCCACAACCTACCTTATTTCAACTAACTTTAAGTGTCAAGTCAACCATATGATCAATGCTCAATTTCATAAAGGACTAAAACTTCATTAAAATGATGTTTTCATGGTCCAAACTCCTAGATAAGGTCATAATTAGGTCTAGTAACTGCCACAAGGTATAGAGAACATAAAAGAGGGTCACAAACACTTTGATTAAGACCAAGGAAGTATGATTAAATAAAATTATCTAATTTTATTATACTTGCTAAGTTATCATCATAAACAGGAAATGCAATCAAGACAACCATATGATCAATGCTCAATTTTGCATAGCCTCTTGTGTTTTACCATTAATAGTTGGTGTACCCAAGTAGGTTCATTGGGAGTGATTGTCCAAATCAACCCAAAATAGGAACTTGAATCATCAATTTTGGATGCTATATTGAAGTTAGATTTTGTTTTCAAAGGTTGTAGAGCCTATAGTTTTCAAAGGTGTAGAGCCTATAGTAAGAGATCTACTTGAAAAGTTGAGATATTCAGTCCTAGAGGACAAGTGAATCTATAATCTTTGCATCAAGTGGTATGAGAGCTCGGTAAGAGTTCTTAGGAGAAAGACAAGATGTTAGTGGGAGATGGAGAAACCAATCTCAAAATACCACTTGAAGCCTTGCAATGTTTAGAGTGGGATAAAGGCTACATTTGAGACCCTAGATAAGGAACAACCTTATTGAGATTCACTTTGTTTCAAGAATAGTTTTATATTCTGTACTAAACATGGCCATCCACGTGAAGGTGGAAGCTCATTTGGCCCCACCCACCCTAACATCACTCTAAATTCCCCATTAACATCTAATTAACATTCATTTATTATTTCATCCATTAATAAAATGTAACATTCATTAATTATCACACGATAACATTCATTAACACATTATAAAATTTATGAACATTCAATAACACATAATCAAATTCATTAGCACGTAAAAATCAGTCATTATCAATTAAGGTACATAGATGTCTCCCCTGTCATTATAATTTCTTTTTCTTCTTTGGTTTTCTCAGTTTTGAGAAGAAATTGCTAAGAGGAGAATCGATGTCTCCCTTGTCATTAGATCTTAGTGCAGGCCTAGTTCTCTATTGATGCAAAAGGGGACCATCTGCAACAACATATAAAAGGGTTAAATTAAAAACATTTTATTATAATTTGTTACAAGTATTTTAGTATTTTAAAGGACATAATTGTATAGCTCTTTACCTGATCTAATCACATCATCAACTTCGAGATCAGTTTGTCTGGCCTTGGCCTCAACCTCAACCTCAACCTACTCATTAACAACAACCTCTACACTCTCTGTACCTGCAATACAAATTGTTATATTAATCCAAACACCTTTTGAAATTAAATTTGTATTACTACACCAATCAATTTAAGATGTTGTAATGGATAAAAATGTAAAGGGTAAATAGTGGGGGTTGATTGTGTTAATGGATTGTTATATGTTATGTGTAAGAAAGATAAGATGCTCCTTCTGACCTTAAATACACAAAGGAAGGATCCAAATTGATTAACCCCAAAGGAAGGATCAATGCATAAGTGAATCAATCGATTGGAAATGAGAATAAAGAGGAATACCTTAGATTCTGTTTGATAGAAGAGAATGTGTGATAGATTTAGGAAGATTAAAAACTTTAATTGAAATGAATTGAAGAAAATTACTAACCTCAAAATGCTACAGATTTGAAGAATGCTGTTTGTGGGTGTCTACACTTAGTTTCTGCAAAATCTGCAACCAGATCTAGAATAGAAATGTAGAGATGAAGAAAACCCAGAAATATTTTTCCGATCTAGCTCAGTTCCAATTTTGACCCAAAAGTGAATGTCACATTTGACCCAAAATTTCTGATTCTGACCCAGAATCTTTGATTGTGACCCTGAACAAAACGTCGATTCTGACCCATAAATGAATGTCACCTTTGACCCAAAACTTTTGATTCTGACTGAGAATCTCCAATTTTGACCCAGAATAGAATGTCAATTCTGACCCAAGATCTCTGACAGAAAATATATTTCTGGATCCCGATAGTTTGCCGAAAAGGGTATCTGAATCTGCACTCCAATTCGTTGTTCCAAACCTGTCCGTGTAAGAAAAATGTTTTTTTTTTGGGGGGGAGGGGGTTGGGGATGGGTTTTCCTTGGTCAAACCATAGTTTTGGAATTAACCTCAAAGAATAATTTAAATTGTATAAGTAAAACAAAGTAAATGAACAAATTTTCCTTTCTTGTATAGAAAACCTTGTGGCAGATTCGAATCTGTGGATCCACAAGTATGTATGCACCAAATGGATGTAGAATATAGAATTTTAGATGTAGGATTTCTCAAATCAATTGCTTGTAGATATTCAACACCAATCTTGAATGGATCTTGGAGTAGGAAGAGGCTTGGAGGAATGTGGATGGAGAAATCTTCAACAAGAGGTCTCCATAGAGCTTGAATCCTTCAATGGATACCACTGGATCTCCTTGATGAATTTAATTCTTGAATGTCTTTGAATTCTTGAGAGTAGATGCTTGCTTCAATAGATCATGCATAGAGTTGTCATTTTCAAGTCATAGATGGTTCGTGTTTATACTTCAAGTCTTAGATTGTTTTTTGCTTAGAGAAAATGAAAGGAGAAGGTTTCCTTATATATGAACCTAGGGAACAATCTTCTAGAGAGGCCAACATAGGAGAATTAAATTCCAATTAGACCTATATCCCTAAAAGTGGACAATAAATGTAATTTCAAGAGTTGTTTCTCCGAATACCGAAACAACTGACCCGAAAGTGGGAATTAAACCTTTTCGAAGCCCGACATCTAGAAACCCCAAAATCATGAAATCTAGAGCTTGGGTCATAATTGAGGTCAATTCTGACCTAGGTCAAGGTCAAGGTCAACCTTGACCTAGAAAGGTCAATTTTGAACCTGAGGTCAAAAGTCTCAGTTTGTAGTTTAGGGCGCCAAAAACAGGTTAGAGAAAAGTGGGAAATGGGGTAGAACATGGGGGAAAGATAGATCCAAGTCAAAGACCCATTCAAGTCACTTGACATGACCCAAAACCACTTACTCAAAAGGCTAAACCAGTCTATAATGGAAGTGATTCTATTTTACGACTATACATTTAGCCCCCACTTTAGCAAGAGTATGGAATCAATGCAAACTCTTGGTAAAGGAGACCATGAAGAAAAGATAATCTTATTAAAATCAAAAGGGAAAAAGAAATCCTCAAGCCCCCAGGGACTTAAGTCTTTATCAACCCTAAGATAATGATAAGAGAGATATCACTAGTTAAAGAGAAAAAGAAAGAGGGTGTGATGACATCGCCCAATGAGAACTTATGTCCCATTGTGAACCACACAAGGAAACAGTGCAAATGGAAAGATGGAGTTGAACTACCTAGTGAATGTGGCTACTCACTAGTCAACCCATCAGGGAGATCCAGTCTTAAGGACACCTTCTGACCTTAAGGGATCAAGAGATCTGTATAAATTTAAATTGGAGGGATCAAGAGATCCTATAAGGTAAAAGTCCATGCTTTAAGGATTGGTCTTTAATCCATAAAGGGAGAAAGTTTTAAGTTTGAAAATATTTTGAAAGTGTGTGTGTGCAAAAAGTGAGTAGAGAGTATGCCCCCACATTAAAGTCATTGCTAACACTTTAACAAGAGAAATGGATTTAATGGAAACATAAACAACTCTACTGATTATGTTTCCACTATGAGATGCCCCCAAATGAAGACAAATCAAGGGAAATACCACATAAAAAAACAAAGAACACAAAAGGGATCTACCTACTGTGGGGTCAGTATGATCATAAGATAATATGTATATGTATATATATATATATATATATATATATATATATATATATATATATATATATGATATTATTGCAAATGAATTGACATCATTCTTAAAAGAAAGTAGAAATGCAAGAGTTATGAAGAAGAGTACAATGGAGGAAAGAAAATGCAAGAGTTATGAAGAAGAGTCTTTTGGACCACAAAATGGAGACCAAAAAGAATTAGTGCTACCATGTCACAAATCCAAGTTGACTACACAAGGAAAAAATTTACGAACAATAGCACCAGTACAAAATAACATGAAAACAACATATAGAAGAGTAAATATACATATAGAGGAATTGTATAACAGGTTTGATTCCTTTATCACCTTGCACCAACAAAATAACAAGGGTCGTATAAAAGAATCTAAAAAACATTTAGCAAGCACAATATAGGAGAAGCACAATACATCAGGCAAACACAAAACTGACTACCATAAAGGACAAGCCAATCAAGCGCATCGCCTACTCTTCCTATCTTAGTTTATATCATTTAGGGAAGGTGGGAAACTCGCAAGAGGGACTATATCGAATATAGTAGGAATAATAGCCATTTCCAAACAAGGATCCTCTTGAGAATCATGATGTTTGATAATAGGTGTAATTATCAATTGAGTTGAAAGCATATGAGGTAAATCAGTATCAAGATCGATGGTCTCATATTCATCACTAGGATCAATAGGATCATCAAGAGTATCCTCCTCATCAAGATTAATTAAAATAGGATCTAAGATGTGAATAGAATCATCATAATCATTCATCTTAACATAATTATGAACATTAACTTCCTCCAACACATCAGGCATAGGTTGGTCAAAAGAAGGTAAATAATTTTGAAGAACAAAGGCATGGGCCCTAGCATTAGCCCTACACTTCTTACGACATTCATTAGAAGATTTGTTACATTTTTCTTTGTTTGAGACATGTTCAGGACTAGGAGGAATGACAACTGGTTCCTTCATATGTTCTATATGAGGATTGGTAGGATGTACAGTAGGTTGAGAAGCGACACTGGGAGGTTGAGTAATAGAGCTAGCACTAACAAATAAAGGAGGTATAGACGGAGTTGGAAAAAGACCACAGTTAAGATCTATCCGAGGCATGGTTAACTCAAAAATATTGCGATGTTTATAGGCTTGATATGAATGAAAAATATTATCAGGGCGAGGAGGACATGAATTAGGTAATGAAGGCCAAAAGAAATCAAGATTAGCACAATCTCTAGGCCTAGAAGGTTGATACAAACTATGATTAATCATTTTCACTTCTCCATTATGAATGAGCTTAATACACTTATGAATAGGAGAAGCAACGACATGCATGGAAGTTAATGAAGGAAAACCAAATTCAAATTGAAATTGATTAGAAATAGGAACGACAATGAAGGTAGTATCTATGAATTTACCATAAAGTTCAACGGGCAAGTTAATAGAAACAAGTGAAGGATAGAGAAAACCATTAAAAGTTTGGATCCATGCATCAGATGTATCATAACAATCACGTTGTAGGTTTTTCATAAAAAGGTTTTCCTCAATAATGAAATTTATTAAATATGTGGGATCAAAAAGACAACCATGCATAGGTATCTTAGCAATCCTTGCATAAATATTAAGGGGACCATCTGGAGCCTTAATAGTCACAGAATCATCAAAGGCAATTGAGAGTTCCCTAGGTCGTTTATCCTTAGTTTGTTTCTGAGGTTTAGGTGGAACTTGAAGTTGAAGTGGTGGAAAAGGATCTTGAACAATAGGTTGAGATAAAACAGTGTACTCCCCATGATTAATATTGTGATTGAGATCATCCATATTTGAATCGTAAACAATATCCATAGAAAATGGTTGAGCGATGGTACTAGTATCATGTGTAGGTAAGGGATTTGTATAGATTTGAAGGTTTTGATTAGGAGGAGAGATAGATTTATTCCCATTACCATCAAAATTATCAATGGATAAAGCATTAGAGGCAATTAAGTCTTCAACCTTATGCTTTAGAAAATAACATTTTTCAGTATCATGACCATTTTGTCGGTGGTATTGACAAAAAGCTTTAGAATCAAAGGATTTTGACGCCATCGTAGTAGCGAGAAGAGGTCAAATAGGAGGAAAGGTAATCATATTAGCACTTAAGAACCTACTCATAATTGAATGTAAAGATTCAGAGAGAGGAGTAAACATACGATTCATATGGAAAGAAGTGGATGCAAAAGTGACATTATTGGATGCAACATCAACTTGATCAACGAATACATTCATCTGTTTATTGATCTTGACATATTTGTTAGGTTTCTGAAACTTATTAGGATTAGGAGTGGCATCACTATTATCAACTGGAACATGAGCCATTGGAGTGTTTCTCTCAAATTGACTCACTTGTAATTGATAATGATGAAGTACTGCACAAATTTGTTGAAAAGAGGTAAATTCAGTAACCAAAATATTATCTCTAATATCCTTTTGTAAATTTGAAATAAACATATGCTGAATATCAATATCAAGAATAAGATAAGAAATTTGAGCATAAAAATGCTTAAATCTACCAATAAAATCACTCAATTTTTCCTTAGTATTTTGTTTACAATGCATTAAATCAGTTAAGGAAACTTACAGACTCATGTTATTTTGAAATTGTTTGATAAAGGTATTAGTGAGTTTAGGAAAATAATCAATAGAATAAGGAGGTAAAGAACAATACCATTGCAAGGCCTTATCATGAAAAGTTCTAGAAAACAACTTAGCTAAAATCCTATGGTCATGAGCATAATCACTACAAAGGATTTGAAATGTTTTAACATAAGTAAAAAGATCTCCCTTACCATTGTAATTCTCAAGATGAGGCATATCAGCTTGCTGAGAGATAGTAGCACGCATAATGTCTAAGGATAAAGGACTACCCATGTCACAGGTAGGAATGCTAAACTTGGATTGGGTTAAGGATGCAAGTTGTTATTGTAAAGATGACACAGTTTGAGCCAAACTAATGATTGTGGAATTATTAGAAGAAATAGGTGGCATAGAAATATTAGGAATACTAGGAAAAGTGTACGAAGAGGAAGGAATGGAAGAAACAACCGGTGGAACACTTGGAACCATAGTTGGAAGAGGATTGGAATAGGTAAAAGGAACACTATGGTAAGAAGGCTATGAGGTAGGTAGAGACACCCGTAGAAAACTCACAGGAATAGATAAAATTGGTAGACATGTAGTCATTAAAGAAGGGGTGTAAGTAGGAATGCTAGGTAAAGGAGCAAAACAAGGTTCCCCGCTAGTGATAGGAGGAGTGAATCCTAGATCTTGAGCCTCTTGAGCTAAAGGTTTAACATTCAAATGCACAAGATAAGTGATACCACACAAGAGATTAACACCTTGATCACTATCACAGAGGAATTTCTTAAGAGCCTCTATAGCTTGGATGAAATATTGATTATGGTTTTCTTGAATAAGACAATTTCCCATTTTATCAAGTTTTGTTGAAAGTTTTTGGACTTGTTCAGGAGGAACTCTTAAAGCATCATCTTCATCATGAGATGAGCGAGAAGAGTTATGCTCCATAGAAGGATTAGAATCATTGGTGGTCAAATTGTCATCTAGGATCCTAAGGAAAGGAGAGGAAGACTCAGGGTCAAAGGAAACCATAAGCCTACAGATTCTTCTAACCGGGATACTCTAAGTAGGACTAGAATTAGTAAAGCTCATACACCAATGCAATGCAAATGAACTAATTTAGGAAACACAAGATTTTGATTTTAAATTTTTGTAATGTAAATGCAAGAACATAAAAGAAAGATAATTTAATATGCATGAAATATCTAACATAAAAATGTAAATCCAACACCAAAAACAAAGAGTTGTCTATCACGGGTTCACCAAAATATAATGATAAAAACATAAAGGGTAAATATGTGGGGGTTGATTGTGTTAATGGATTGTTATATGTTGTGTAAGAAAGATAATATGTTCCTTCTAACCTCAAATACACAAAGGAAGGATCCAAATTGATTAACCCCAAAGGAAGCATAAATGCATAAGTGAATCAATCGATTAGAAATGAGAATAAAGAGGAAGACCTTAGATTCTATTTTATAGAAGAGAATGTGTGATAGATTTAGGAAGATTAACAACTTTAATTGAAATGAATTGAAGAAAAGTACTAACCTCAAAATGCTATAGATCTAAAGAATGCTAATTTTGGGTGTCTACACTGAGTTTCTAGAAAATCTGCAACTGGATCTGGAATAAAAATGCAGAGATGAAGAAAACCCAAAAATATTTTTCCGATCTGGCTCAGTTTTGATTTTGACCAAAAAGTGAATGTCACATTTGACCCAAAATTTCTGATTCTGACCCTGAACAAAATGTAAATTCTAAACTAGAAATGAATGTCACCTTTGAACCAAAATTTTTGATTCTGACCCAGAACAAAATTTCAATTTTGACCCAAGATCTCTGACAGAAAATCTGTTTCTGGATCCCGATATTTTCTGAAAAGGGTATCTGAATCTGCACTCCAATTCTCTATTTCAAACCTGTCCTTGTAAGAAAAATGGTTTTTTTTGGGGTGGGGAGGGATTTAAATGGTTAAACCCCAGTTTTGGAATTAGCCTCAAAGTATAATTGAAATTGCATAAGTATAACAAACTAAATGAACAAATTCACCTTGCTTGTATAGAAACCCATGTGACAGATTTGAATCCGTGGATCCACAAGTATGTATGCACCAAATAGATGTAGATTCTAGAGTGTTAGATGTAGGATGTCTCAAATCAATTTCTTGTATATCTTCAAAACCAATCTTGAATGGATCTTGGAATAGGAAGAGGATTGGAGGAATATGGAATGAGAAATCTTCAACAAGAGGGCTCCATAGAGCTTGAATCCTTAAATGGAAACCAATGGATATCCTTGATGAATTGAATGATTGAATGTCTTTGACTGCCTGAGAGTAGATTCTTGATTCAATAGATCATGCATATATTTTTCCTTTTCAAGTCTTAGATGGTTTGTGCTTATGCTTCAAGTCTTAGATTATTTTTTTCTTAGAGAAAATGAGAGGAGAAGGCTTCCTTATATATGAATCTAGGGAAAAATCTTTAGAGATCCCTACATAGGAGAATTAAATTCCAATTATAACTATATCCCTATAAATGGATCTATATTAAATATAATTTCAAGATTCATTTCTCCGAAGACCGAAACAACCGACCCAAAAGCGGGAATTAAACCTTTTCAAAGCCCGACATCTGGAAACCCTGGAATCATGAAATCTAGACCTTGGGTTAGGATTGAGGTTAATTCTAACCTAGGTTAGGGTCAACGTCAAGGTTGACCTTGACCCAGAAAGGTCAATTTTGACCCTGAGGTCAAAAGTCTTAGTTTGCAGTTTAGGGTGCTAGAAATAAGCCGAAGAAAAGTGGGAAATGGAGCAGAACAAGGGGAAACCTAGATCCAAGTCAGAGAACCATTCAAGGTGCTTGAAATGACCCCAAATCACTTAATTATAAGGCTAAACCAGTCTACAATGGAAGTGCTTCCATTTTACGACTACACAAATGTTTACTAGCTTGTATTAATAATTACATATAAAAATTGAATAGAAAATGTATACCTCCATCACTGTGATGCGCATCCGAACCAACATCATCACACATAGGTTGTGTACCAGAATCAGCAGTCTGCATTCCAATTTCATACGCATTCATGTTATCATTGTTTTCTTACTTAAAACAAATATACTCACTTTATGTTGGAGCATAACTTCAAATAAACTAATTTGTAAATAATTAAATTTGAAATAATCATCATTTAGCTTACTTACCGTGAAGGATCCATCAATAGAACCTTGTGCACTTCTTATTCTTTCTACCATGGATTTATAGCCTTGTTGGAATTCAATTCTCTTATCCTCTTCTATGAGACTTATATTGAACTCGGTGCCTTGCACTTTTTCTTGGTATCGTCATATTTTATTTCATTGTTTCATCAAAACAAAAAAGATTGCAAAATATAAATAAATATTATAAAGATCAAATTATTATTTTCAGTGTTAAAATCCATCTACAAATTGTAGTTTTCCTCATATAAATATGATAATATTAACACTTACAACTTGTGCAACAAGTTTGGAATAACCACCAAAGCCTAGTTTGTGTTGCCGGTGCTTTTGTAGTCTTGCCTTTGTTGCCTTTGACGTGTCAGGAAATCTATGAAGAGATTGAAATATGTTAGTTCATATAAATATGAAGATTATTTAGTACACAATTACATTCTTAACAGTATCACATGTGTGTGTGAATTTTGTACCTGTTACGAAGGACACAACACTTCAATAGATCATTGCATTAGTGAAAACAAGGGATTAGCAAGCATAGAAATCACCCAAATTGATCTATTGCTTCCTATCTAGGAGTATGAAAAATGACATAATAGCCCTCAAATTATGCATATTTCAGTGACATATACAACCCAAGAATGGAATATTCAAATGAAACTATAAAGCTTAAATATGACCAAAATCATAAGGAGTATGCTTAAGAAACGTGCATTCTAGCTCTAGAAATGAAGATTATAACAATACAAGATATCAAAACTATGATGCAATATAGATCTACATGAAAATTAGTAGCATAAAAATTCTTTCAACTCTTCAAAATTAAGAGAATTATAGGAATGCATTCCAAAAATTAAGGGCCATTTGAGCTCAAAATCCATCCAATTTATAGAAGAAATGGAGGAAGGGGAGAAGACTCTAGAAGGGATGCCATTAATGAGGGTGTAAGACCAATTAATGAGGAGTGTGGAAGAGAATGTGTAAGAGCCATTAATGCTTCATTTATGAAAGCATTAATGAGGTATGGGTGAGGGTTTAAGAAGCATGGGTGAGGGTTTAAGGTCAAGCTTGATAACTTTG
>MU223628.1:1727482-1752364 GCA_018584345.1 Thuja plicata
ATTTATGAAAGCATTAATGAGGTATGGGTGAGGGTTTAAGAAGCATGGGTGAGGGTTTAAGGTCAAGCTTGATAACTTTGACTTTAGGGGGAGGGTTGAATTCCTAATCACATATTTAGGAATGTGAGAAGCTTAAGGGTAGCTTAGGATTAGGATCAAGGTTTAAGATAGGTGATTAAGGAGATAGAGATGGGAGGAGAGAGAATGAGTGGAAGGGGGATTTAGCTAATTAGGGTTAATTAGCTAATTAAGAAGAATTAGCATGTGAGAAGGGGTTGGGATGAGTTTGAACTCATGGTTGGGTATTTGAGATTGGTTAAGTTTAGAGGGAATATTAATGAAATGAATTATTTTAATAACATACTCACTCAATAATAGGGATTCTAATTAATCATCTAAGCTTTAAATTGCTTTTTAATAATTAATTAAGATTATAGCCAAATTGAATCAATTAGGCTAGGGGATTTATTTTGCAAGTGATGAGGTATAATTAGGATTTCATTTAATTCATTTTAAATAAATTACCTTAGCCAGGTATTGATTTGAATTGAGTTGATTGGCTAAGGCGATTAATAGAATTTAGTGATTAAATCACTTAGGAGATTAAATTTGATTTGAATGAATTATGCCAGCCGATTGAAGAGTTGTCTAGACATAATTGGGGGTATGATCACACTTAGGGAAAATAGGGTCTATGGTCAGAGTAGACCAAATCTAGGTGGTTACATTTTCCCCTCTTTGAATTGATGTGCGAGTAGCGCATTGATTTAAAGAAAGTTTTGAATGTTGACTTCAGAAAGATTGAGAATTTCGCTCATGATGGAACAAAATGTTTGATGAGATCAGTCTCGCACTTGATCGAACTAAACTGATAGTATTGGTTTTGAGCTTGGTTGTCATCCAAAGATTGATAATACTGATTCCAAACTTGGTTGTCATCCAAAATTCAGTATGAAGCTGCCAGGAGCTTAGTAAGAATCTTTAAAATGACATGAATATTACTCTAATAAATGTCCATAGCCCTTCTTCAACATAGGAAAAATTGAGATTGTGGGATGCGCTCACTAGGATGATTCAGAGTTAAGACACTCAGAATGTCATTCTTGGTAGAGATTTCAATGTAATTCTTAATCAATCAAAGAAAACAGGGGGCATTATTCAACCTATCAAAACTATCCAAGACTTTTCTTGCTTTGTTGATAACAATAGTCTTATGGATATTCACCCCACTCAAGGCTCTCTCACTTGGACAAACAAGAGAGCAGGGTTTTCCTAGATTGCTGTTAGGTTGGACAGATTCTTACTATCACAATAGTGGAAACTCCAGCATGTTAAAATACAGTCAGAAATTATGGCACTACCAGGTTCTGATCACTTTCCCATTTCACTTGTTATCACCAAATCAAGTAATGTTGATAAAAGTCACCAATCATATTTTAAATTTAAAAGAATGTGGCTCCTACATCTGCACTTCCTTCCTCTCTTGAAACAATGGTGGATAAGCTCTCCTTTTGTCAATGGTTCCAAAATGCATCAGTTTGCAATGAAGTTGAAACATATCAAGAAAAATATAAAACAGTGGAACAAACATGTATTCAATAATATATTTCAACAAAAAGAGGAAGTTAAACAACAATTGTCTCTCATTTACAACCAAATTATTCAAAATGGTATGAATAATGATTCATACCATAAACAAAAAGATCTTTAGAAAGAATGGGATTAATTATGAAATAGAGAAGAGGAATACTGGAGGCAAAAATGCAGGGAACTATGGTTGCGAGAAGGGGATAAAAATAAAAAATTATTCCATGCCTCAGTCATTCAAAACTGATATTTGAGATCACGAAGGTGACATTGGGGAAAAATTTTCAAATTCCCTAGAAATCCGAGATGAAGGGGTAATCTTTTTCAAGAACCTACTAGCTCCAGTCATAGCCCCTTCCCCTTCGGAAGAAAAAATGAAGGAGATTCTAGATGATATCCCCTTAATGGTGTCCCTGCTTGAGAATGACATGCTTATAGCCCCCTTTACCATCCAAGAGCTACGTAAAAAAAATTTCTCATTCCCTGCGGACAAAGCACTTGGTCCGGATGGGTTCACGGCTCTTTTCTTTCAAAGTTGCTAGGAAGTTATTGGTTGGGACTTATTAGCAGCAGTTGAAGAATCGAGTAAACATAAAAATATGCTCAAATATTTCAATACCACCAATATTTCTATCATTCCAAAAATTAAGGAGCCAAAGACATTTGTAGATTTTTGACCAATTTCTCTCTGCAATTTAAATTATAAGATCATTACGAAGGCCATCTACTTGCGGATGTAGCACCTTATCCCTAACATTATTTCCTCTGAACAAGGGGGTTTTGTTTCGGGTCACGAAACTATGGAGGGGGCTTTGGTGGCACATGAGGTTCTTCATTCCATTAATATGAATCAATCCTCCAATTTTTTTATCAAATTGGATATGATGAAAGCCTATGATAGAGTGTCTTGGACCTTTTTATTTAAGGTATTGCAGAAGATGGGTTTCTCCAATGGCTGGTGTAAATGGATTCGAGCTTGCATTTCAAGAGCCTAGTTTTTTGTAATCATTAATGGTAAACTATCAAGATTTTTCTCTTCTAAACAAGGATTAAGACAAGGAGATCCCATATCTCCAATGCTCTTTATCATCATGGAAGAATCCTTTAGTAGGGTGATTAAGAAAAATAATTTAGAAGCGTCTTGGAAGGGAGCACACATTGGTGACACCAATATCTCCATCACACACTCATTGTTTGCTGATGATACACTTCTATTTGGAAAGGAAAATGTACATGAGGCTAGAAAAATTAAATAGACTCTTCAATTATATTCCATAGTTTTAGGACAAAGTATCAACATACAAAAATCAAAGATTTACTTATTTAACACTAATAAAGTAATATCAGATAAAAAAATTTAGATTCTTGGATTTTCAGAGGACTGCTTGTCATCCATGTATCTTGGTATCCCCTTTTTTATGGGATCCAATAAAGTAAGTTATTGGTCCTCGGTTCTGGAACGTATTAAGAGTAGAATTTTGGCTTGGAAAGCCAGATGGCTATCACTATTAGGTAGAATCCTACTTATCAAGTCAGTATTATCAGCCATCCCAAATTATTATTTAGCAATCCTCAAGGCCCCTTCGTCCATTATAAAAAAAAAAGATAAAAACCCTTATTAGACAATTTCTTTGGACTGAAAATATGAAAGAAGAGAAGAAAATACCTCTAATATCTCTACAAGATATGTCACATATCCTTGTAGTAGGAGGTGTAGGGGTGCATGCTTTTGCAAGAAGAAATGAGGCCTTTGGTGGCAAGTTAATTTGGAAAATGTACTCAAAACCTCAGACTAAATGGTGTCAAATTATGCAGTAGAAATACCTAGACAATAATGACCCCACTTGAATAATATCAAGACAGAACCTTCCCAAAGGATCAGCCATTTGGAATTTCCTCCTCAAGAGACATTGTTGTGAAGTATGTAACTTGTGAGGTTAATAATGGCTACAGTGTAAAGTTCTGGAGAGACTCGTGGAGTGGACAACATCCTATGTCCACAATGCAAAATATCATAGCAGTTAAAGAGGCTTCAGAGCACAATTGGGGTATTTATCTAATTCACTACATTTTAGTAGTGATTAGATTTTTAGGTAAGGTCACATGGAAGGATCCAGAGGAATTACCAATAAGTGACAGGGATAAAGTAACTTTCAGAGATATAATTTCCAAGAGAAATGTATATCTTTCTTCAAGTGAGGATAAACTAATTTGGGCTCTAGAAATAGATGGAAACTATTCAATTAAAGTGGGATATAGACATCTTTAGCAAATAGGATCAGATAAGACTCCATCATGGGGTTTCACCTTATGCTGGAACCACATTGTTCTACCAAAAGTGGGTTGTTTTGCCTGGCTTGAAATTAAGCATAGAGTCCTGACAAGTGACAGGCTAGATAAATTTAGAATAGCACCACCATTCAAGTGCTTATTGTGTGATGGCCCCAATGAAATAATGGACCATTTATTTATGACTTGCTCATTTGCACAAAAGTGTTGGATGTTCATTTTATGCAAACTGAACTTTAGCACCCCCCTTCCAAATAATATTTGGGACCTCTTCCAATCTTGGCCAGACTTATACTTTAAGTCACTTTTCAACAGTATTTAGAAATGCACACCAACATTTGTAGTTTGGGCCATCTGGTGGGAAAGAAATAAACGCATCTTCAGGAAGGTCTTCTCTCCAATTGAAGTAGTACTTGATGGCATTGATAAATCAATCTCAAAATTTGTTAATGCTACTCTAAATAAATGTAATTTCAATCCAGTGGCTACTCATTGGGATACCTCAATCCTGCAAGCTTGGAAAAGACTCTTCGTTCCGTTTGGGTGTACAATTGCAAAGCATAACACAATAAAAATTGACAGATCAGAGGTTAAATGGACACCGCCCTTATCGGGTAAAGTCAAATTAAATTTTGATGGGGAATCCTGAGGAAATATAGGCAACTCAAGATTGGAGGCTTGCATTAAAAACTCTCAAGGTGATGTTTTAAAAATAATAGCTTCACCCTTACCTACAGGAACAAATAATCTTGCTGAAGCACACGCCTTATTTTCGGGTTGTATCCTTGCTAAACAGGGAGGTTTTGATCGATAGCAAGTTGAAGGTGACTCACTAGTCATAATTAATGCCTGTATAAAAATAAATTCATTTTCTTGGAAACTCAATTATATTCTCAAACAAATTTAGTCCTTGTTTGACAAGTTTCAAGAAGTGATTTATTCCCATACACTCCGCGAAGGAAACAAAGTAGTAGACATGTCAAATTTGGGGTGTGATGGGATTATGATTTTGGCAGTTAATTCAATTGAGTTCATTGTAGAGAATGATGTTCTCTGAAAGATTATTAAATAAAATAAACCACTTGACATCAGATGAGTATTTATTGCCAACTCATTATCCTGTGGCTTCATACAAGCACCCATTATCAAGGCAAATGAACATTTAGAAATGTTCTCTAAACATGATGTCACAGGGACGCGTGGAGGAATTCATACATGGATCGATCTACCAATAAATTTGTGAAGATCACTAATCTCATGCAAATCACATGGATCAATAAACTCCACACACGTAAGTAATTCCAAGTGGGAAGCGATACTCAATGGCACAGAATGCAGTAATGATTCGGATTGAATGTTTTTGGAATCCACAAACCTTGGGGTTTTCTATTTATACAGTGCACATTACATTTGGGAATAACATAAACTTATAATGGTGGCTCCTGCTAAAGTCTACGTCTGTTGTGACTCATTCTCCCAATTTCACAGAGAGGTGTTGCCCAAGAACTACAGGATTTGGTTAGTACCAAGGGTTGATGAAGAGGTGTTACCTGCAACTATCAGTGACTCTATTCTAGATAGTATTTTCATACCTCATTCATCCTCCATAAAATGGGTGCTTAAGAAGGTAATTGGTGATGAACACTTAATACCCACCTCTAAGCAATTCTTATACCCTTCCCAGCTAGTATCGATCTTCTTCTCCAATGCAATGGATTTGATACAGTCTACGCATCTGGTTGAAATACTTGTGTTTAAAGTTATCCACAATTAATTTTAGATTGGGAATAATCTAAAACATGCCATGTAACATTATGACTTATGGAATGGTCAAGCTCTTGTGGGGGTTTATATTCCCACCATCAATTATTGCAATCTCATGAATTTATGGAAACATATGACGAGATAAAATGAATGCTCGAATGTCAGAATGTTAAGAATATGAATAATGTTCTCGAAGTTAATGCAAGGGTTCTTGGTGTGCAGTTGGAATGTAGGGTGAGAAAAACTATGGGTGCCCTTCTGCAAATTCTAGGGTTACCAAACCCTTCTTCTCCAACACAAGTCACTATAAGTCGGCCCTCAAATTGGAAACTGTCGGCATCCAATGAGTGGAATTTCTAGGAGGAAGGAGAGATTCCAGAAAATGTGTAGAAAGTTGTCTTATGTGTGGTATGCAAACATCACTCCAGAACATGGAGGTGCTGAGGCTCCAATTTGGCCATCTCAACCCGATGTTGCTGTTGTAACTGGATGGGAGCCAAAAGCTCACATAGAATAGGGGAGCGGTTGGGATTTGACTCCCATGGGCACCTTGGGTTGGACTTCAAATGCATTGATGACCCATGGTACTAGGTGTGCAGAGAACCAACTCGGCCACCTATATCCTCCCCTGCTGATGAAACTGGTTGGGGTCCGGTAGCAAACTCGAAACAGAAGAGTGACTGGGTATCGAACCCCATGGGAACTTTGGGATGGAACTTGAATGTACCGATGTCACATGGCACTAGTGGGCAGATCCCTAATACTTCAGGCCAAACAAATGAATGGAAAGAGGAATGGAATTTGCAACCTGAACTTGAATGTCCATAGAATGAAGCAGTAGAGATGGAGGAATGATTCATTACCAGGGGGTGACAGATCGAGAGATGAATGTAGATTTTTGAGTATAAAATTTTGTATTGTATACATTTGGAAATATGCACTAAACTTTTGTGCCCATGTAGCTGATAATGTGGCTAGGACTAGATAACTATAATACTTTTTTGTGCCCATGGGGCTGATTTTGTGGCTAGGACTAGTTAAGTTTATGTACCTCATATATGTATTTTGATCCCTTGATCACGTCATGGATGTTGAAAATATTATGGATCAAGATTTTTTACTAAGCAATGATTCTGGGTTTTCTTCTTGATTCTTTCCTGGATGAGCTTTCGAATCAGGTTATTAATAATAATAATATATATAGTGGCCCGTCCACTTTTGCTTAAAAAAAAAGAATCTTTAAAATGAGGAAACACAAGATATCTAGCTTATGAGAACCAAAGCTTTCTATCCAACAATCCTGACTTAGTCAAGAAAACTGTCATTCCCCTAGTTTGTTTGATAACGAAGTCATTCTTTAATGTTGTTTCGAGCAACAATTTGATTGATGATAGTGTGGTCATTCCCCCTCGGGAACAAAATTGAAGGAAAAATAAAATCTCTCTATTTGAAATGATGTATCACTTGCAGGGAATGGGTAGGTCAAGAAAGAAGGAATTAGAATAAGTAAATAAATGAAGGTGTGTTTAGAGAAAACACACGTTTTACCAAGTTAATCACATTTTTAAAAAGTGAGTTTGATTTTGTGTCTAGTAGATCAGAGATTTTGGGAATAATTGATTATTTAATTAACTTAAATTTTTAAAAAATAGAAATTATTTTGAGCTCAAGTCCTTATGTTGTTCTTTCAAAATGAATCATGTAATCCCTAAATGCATCTATATGCAAACTCTTAGGACTGTCACTGATTTGTATATATTGTAGCATGTTATCATCATTGGGCACTTTTTGGAATGGATACCACCTGATAGTACAACTATCACTAATACCCACTGATATTATGAAAGTATGAATACTATGTTTATTGGATGTAATGTTAGAAATAGACTTTAGACATCAAGGCATAGAAGCCAAGATGACAAGTTAGTCACCTTCCTTTTACTATATCAGAATCTGTGTAAGGTGAGATATTGGACCCGCAGTGACCTTGAAAATTTATATCCTTGGGTACATTATGCTTCATATACCTTAGTGAGAATCAGAGTTTATAAAATAGACAAGGAAATTGTTTCAACCTCACCATAGTTTACACATAACAAAGATCAAGATATATGCGGCTATCCACTCATGTTGGCAGCTCTTACCATAAACATCCAAGTTAGGCAAAATTTATAGGATCATTTGGAACAATCACCATACGTAGAAAACCAAGAAAATGTTATGCCCCTGTCCTTGTGACTCTTTGTCTTTGCGCAAATGTCATGGAGTAACTCCGAAGACATAACAACCATCAATTGAGAATCAATCAAAGAAAACTCATAACTACTTATATGCCCTAGTTAAAACATCATCGGTACATAAAAGAGTCATAATCAAACCAAGATCAAACTATGTGCTTAAGTAGTATTGAAAAATACTATTGATTCATTTTTCAAGCGTTGTAGAGATTCATCAGTTAAAATGTGGAATTTAAGCAATATGTATTCCATGTCTGAGTATTACGTTGTCCCTGTTTGCAATCCAATATAGTTCATAGGAACATTGTCATGTTAGTGCAATGTCTGTGCCAGATAAGTGGTTCGTAAAGATACACCCTTGTTTCATGAAAGTGAAAAGGGAGTACAAATATTGAGGAGAAATTGTGTCACAAGACAAACCATCCTATGACAATCTAGTAGATGCAACCTAACATTTGAGAAAAGATGCTCCTAGTGTAGAATGACTTAATCCTAAGACAGAAATGCAGACAAATCTCAAGCAAGGATAAGATTTTTTTAAGGAAACAAAGTCAACTATTGGCACAGGTGTAATCGTGAAGGTCTAGTGTTAGGAATGTATTGATAGATAGAGCGCAGAATACAAGTGACACCTGATTGCCAGGTTTTCACCACTTGGCAAAACTTATTTATTCTTTTTGCTACCAAGATGCCTATTTTACTAGGTTGTCATCAAGGCACTTTTCTCTTTTTCAATTTTTTTTTTCTTTTTTTGATTTTTTTGATGTTTTTGTAGTATCAAGGTGCCTGTTTGCTAGGTTTTCACCAAGGATACCTTGTCTTCAAGACCTTTTCCACTATTTTTGGATTTCTTCAGGATCAATTTTTTGATTTTTTTGGTATTTTTTGATTTTTTCACTGCATAGGCTCTGCTAGCCAATCATCAAGCGTAGAACCACTTCAAATGTAGAGTATTGATTAGATCCAAAAGGACATCTCCCTCAGGTGTAGCCATTTAATAAGCTCTAGTCCCAAAAGTAGTAGTGATAACATAAGGTCCCAACCAATTAGGTTCAAACTTTCCTTTCTGCTCTCTGTTAGCCTGGTTCTTAGGATTCTCTTTTAGAACAAGATCCGCCATTTGAAATTTCCATGGTTTGACCTTTTTATTGTACCCTTTGGATGTTCGTGCTTGGTACACTTTTAGATGATCGAACGCTTGTTGCCTGCGCTCATCAAGTAAGTCTAAAGAATTCACCCAATCAATATGATATTGTTCATCAGTAACAAGACCTTGTAAAGATATCCACAAAGATGGGATTTAAACCTCAATAGGTAGTACCACTTCAGTTCCATAGACTAGGGAAAATGGTGTGGCTCCAGTTGGTGTTCTAATGCTTGTTTTGTAGGCCCAAACTGCTAAATTGAGTTGTATATGTCAGTCTCTACCAAAATTACTCACAGTTCTATGTAGGATCTTGAGAATATTCTTGTTAGATGCCTCAACCTATCCACTACCTTGAGGATAATAGATTGAGGAGAAATGTTGAGTGATGTAGAACTATTCACAAAGTTCATCAAAGTCTTGGTTTTTAAATTGGCCCCCATTGTCTGTTATAATTGACAAGGGTATCCCATATCTATAGATAATGTAGTTCAAGATGAACATAGCCACCTGTTTTCCAGTGGCTTTGATTAGGGGCATGACTTCAACCCACTTCATGAAATACTCAGTGGCTGTAATGATGAACTTGTGTCCATTTGAGGAATTAGGATATATTTTTCCCACTAATTTGAAGAACCATTGCTGAAATGGCCAATGTGTAATAAAAGGTATGAGTTCTCTGGCAGGAGCATGGATGAGATTCCCATGCATTTGGCATTTATGACATGTCTTTGAAAATTGAATAGCATCTTTTTCCATTGTAGACCAGTAATAGCCGACTCTAAGAAGTTTCTTTGCTAGTGAAAAGTCGTTTGAATGTGATCCACATACACCTTCGTGGACTTTTTTAATGTGTGATCTGACTCTTCCTGTTCTAAACATCTAAGAAGTGTACCATTGATACCTTGTCTATATAAGTTATTATTAATGAGGACATAACACGATGCTATCCTAATCAAGGCTCTTTTTTCATTTCTAGATAGATCATTGAGAATAGTTTTGTCAGTTAGGTAAGCAATGATCTTAGTATACCGAGATTGGTCTGGGGTGTTTAAAGCACAAATTGCTTGGAATTCTAGGGTATCAAAGGCAGGGTAGGATAATTATTCCACCAAGAAGTCATAGTGGAATTGATGTTCCTCCAATTGTAACATGGATGCCAGTGTAGCCATGATATCTGCAACCTTATTCTCTATTCTGGGTACTTGTTGGAATGTGATGAAGACAAACTACTTCTTTAAGTCATCAACCAATTTCTTGTAGGCCATCAAATTCTCATCTTTTATCTGATAATCTCCATTGACTTGATTGATAATGAGCTGAGAGTCACCATACACATGTAACTCTACAATCTTCCATTCCATAGCAAGTTTAAGACCATTTACCAATGCCTCATATTCAAAAATGTTATTGGTGCATGGAAAAATCAATTTGTAAGACTTGGGTATTTTGTAGCCTTGAGGAGTTATGAATAGAACCCCTGCTCCAGAGCCTTGTTGCGTGAAAGAAACATCAAAGTACATCTTCCATGGATACTCAGTTAGATGAATAATTGTTTCATCACGGAACTCAATTCTTAAAGGTTCATCATCTTGAAGTGGTGAATCAACTAATTGATCTACCAGGACTTGTCCTTTAATAGCCCTCCTGTCCACATATTTAATGTCAAATTCACTTAGAATGAGGACCCACTTTGCCAGAAATCTTGTTAATGCTATTTTTCTTAGGAGATAATTTAAAGGATCTATCTTTGCAATGAGCCTTACTGTATGTGATAGCATGTAATGTCTTAGTTTTTATGATGCAAAGACAACCGCTAAGCATGCTTTCTCAATAATGTTGTAATTGTGTTCATAGGAGACTAGTGTTCTACTGATGTAGTAGATTTCTCTTTATTTTTTAGTTTCATCCTCTTGTGAGAGAAATACTCCAATTGATGTGGTTGTAGATAAAATATACAAGAGTAAGGGCTTTCCATGAATGGGTGCCATAAGAATATGAGGAGTAGCCAAGTACTCTTTTAATTCTCTGAAGTTGGCTTCACAATGTTTATCCCATTTGAAGGTGACCCCTTTATGTAGTAATTTGGTAAAGGGTTGCACTCTATCTGTAAGTTGTGACATGAACCTCCTGATTGATTGAAGTCTCCCTTGTAACATCCTCATTTGAGTAATATTGCGTGCAGGAGTCATTTCCAATATAGCTTTGAATTTTGTAGGATCTACCTCAATTCCTTTCTCTGAGACAATAAACCCTAAGAGATTTCCTGATTGGACCCTAGAGGCACACTTCTTTGGATTGATCCTGAGTTGAAATTGCTCCATTCGATCCAATATCTTCCTCAAGTCATCAATATGAGTATTTTGTTCTTTTGATTTAGCTAAGGTATCATCCATGTAATCCTCCATGTTTTTATGTATCATATCATGGAATATAGTGGTCATTTCTCTTTGATATGTAGCACCTGCATTCTTTAACCCAAATGGCATAACGTTCTAGCAAAAGGTTCCCCATGCGCATGTAAATGTGGTTTTCTCTTGATCTTCAGGAGCAATTTTAATCTGATTATAACCTGAGAAACCATCCATTAGTGAATACATTTGGTAGCCTGTTGTGAGGTCTATGATCATATCAATATTAGGCAGTGGGAAGTCATCCTTAGGACATGCTTTATTTAAGTCCCTAAAGTCTGTACAGATCCTAATAGATTTATCTGATTTAGATACTAGGACCACATTGGAGATCCATCCTATGTAAGCAATGACTCTGATGAATCCATCTTTCAATAATTTCTCTACCTCCGCTTTCACTAGTAATGCAACATGAGGATGCATTTTTTTGAGTTTTTGTTTCATGGGTTTAATCCTGGGAGCTATAGATAAATGGTGCATTATCAATTTAGGATCTAGTCCAAGCATATCTGTGTATGACCATGGAAAGTTGATCTTTTTCTCTTTCAGGAACTTAGTAAATTGTGTCTTCTCCTCTTCTGACAAAGATTGTGCTAGGTGAACAATGTGAGGAACTTCAGTCATGCCCATGTTAACTGGTTGTGTTGGTTCTATCAGAAATGAAGACCTTTCTTGAAAGTGCTCTGGGTGGATATAAAAAATCTCAACCTTTGGCACCTCTGAGAGTTTTTCACCGTCAGATATGTCTTTTGTTTATACCATTTTAGAATATGACACTACCACAATGTAGTTTTCACCATCAACTCTCTTTTTCTTTTTATTTCTCAATTTTTGACTGAGAAACTTGATATCCTCATGTGACATGTTCAGGATCCTTGCATTGGTTGAAGAAGGGTAAGTTTCACAAGTGTTTAGGTAGCAAGCCAAAGTGTAGTCATTAGGGAATTCAAGGATAGGAGAAGGATCTGTATTAGTCCAATCAATTAGATCTAGGTTGATCAAAGACAAGGAATCATATTTTGGGAAGGACACCATTGCATTAGCATCAAGACTATTAACTGACATGACATGTTCGGTTAGGTTAATCTCTTTGATGTTTAGATCAATAAGAGTTAGATCATTATTATCGAAGTCATTAGTTATATGTGGGCTAAACTCTAGTAACTCATCAGTTGAGTATTCTTCTTCTTCATCTCTTTGTAGGAGGAGGCTCCTAGCTTGTCACCTCTAAATTTATTCTAGACCTAGGGGAATACCAGTCTCTTCATCAATGAGTGGGGGAAGGAATTCCTCGTCTGCTTCAAGAATATCAACACTGTTAGGAGTGGTGTTAGAATGTTTTATGTGTGCTGATGGAGATGCAATCATGTGAATTACATCTATCTTAATGTCCTCCATGGAAATAGATAGCTCATCCCACTCATAATCATGTGAGTTAGTTACTTCATCATCAAACCTGTTTAAGAATTCAACAATAGTTACCTGGTGTACCCTATTAGCCACTCATAGATCAAAGTGTGGTAAATCAAGGATATGTCAAACTATGACCAACTGACCCCAATTAGGATGTAAAACCTATTTTCAAGGTGTGTCTTTAGTAGCTATTTTTATCAATGGTACCGCTAGATTGTCTTTTGTTGTTTCTTCTATCTCTTGAATAGGAATTTCTATCAAGGGAATGTGAAGGTCTTGTGGTACTTCAAAGCTTGGTACATAGTACCCTCCTTGATATTCAGGATTCTACATGCCAACATGTAATAATATTTCATAGGACCATGGTTCCAACTTTATTTCTTCTGTTTCATCACTCCTTTTGTCAGAAACTAGACTATCGCTTGAAGATGGGTCTTCAGATTTATTATTGAAACCTAGTCTTGTTTTATCTCTAGTATCCCTGAATTCCATGTGTATAGGTTCAATGATTCCTTTTCCTTTGTCACCTAAAGGTCCTTTTCCTTTATATTCCATTTGTTTGAGGATATCATATCCTTTACCATACTTCTATGGGGATATTTCCACATGTTTTACCTCAGCTTCCGTCAGTTCTCCCTTGTAAAGCGAGGCTACGACTACCTATTCTTCTATGTTATCTAAAGAATATGTTGATGCCTTAACCATGCCAGTTGGATTATGAATTTCTAGCATTTGAGATGCAGTAGGTGTGAATGATGAGGAATGTTTTCCATAGGATCTTGGTGATACCAAAAGTTTTGTTAATGACGGGGTCATGTCTAGCTTGTATTCTCCCATACCTGTTTCTTAAAGTTTTAAGGTCTTTCCAAAAAATTTCATAACCATGTCCTTGGTAGTCTCAGGAAAAATCTCACCCATAGCCTCCTTCTTATGTGAGACCATACTACCTACCTTAATATTGTTGCAATTATAATTGGCATCTGCGGGAATTGTCACCTCCACCCCATTATGTGGGAACTTGATACATTGGTGGAAGGTAGATGGTACAACTTGCATTTTGTAAATCCACGGTCTCCCTAACAGTATGTTGTAAGCCAAGGGTAGATCTAGAACTCGACATATGACATTCCTTTCAACCAACCCGACTCTGATGGGTAGAAAAATAAGACCTTTAGAGGATCTTTCTTCCTCATCATAAGCTTTAATAGTGGTTTTTCTTCTAGAATCAATGGTCTGTTTTGAGAGACCCAGTTTCCTAATTAGGTTAAGGGTACAAATATTCAATCCTGCACCTACATCTATCAATACACATCTAACACAGGATTTATGAATGAGGACTTCAATATGAAGGGGCTGATTATGTGGATGTTTCAATGACTTATCATCTTCCTCTGAAAAAGAGAGGTAATGTGGCATTGAGATGTGATTAACCATCGCTTGGAATTTGTCTATATCAAGGTCTTTTAGTACATTTGTAGCATGTAGGGCTTATTGAAGAATTTCCCTATGTATTGTGGATATTTTGAGCAACTCAAAAATGGAACTTTTAGCAGAGGTTTGTTGCAATTGATCCACTAGATTGTACTTTTCTATAGGAGTAGTAACTATTTTTTTTGTTGTTGTTGGCTTGGGGATAGTGAAAATGGGTACTTTGGAAGTTGTTTTTGGTTTTGAAGAGGAATTGGGTCCTTTGATTGTGACTTGTGTTTAACTATGGGTCACGACATTAGATTGGGAAGATGTGTTTTGAACACCTTTGATAGTGACCACATTAATTGATTCAGTTTTTATGTCTAGCATGTTGATCACATTATCATTTTTAGAGTAGGCTTAGTTCACTTCATTTCCTTTGCCTTTAGATGCTTCCCTTTTCTTGTAGTTAGGGAACGGCTTGTTAAATATTGTATGATCTTCATTAGTGGTGTGTCCTTCCACCTTGATCTTGCCTCCTTCAATAAGATCTTGGATAACATGTTTGAGTTTAAGACAATTGTTAGTCTTGTGTCCTTTTTTTTTGTGAAAGACATAGTAAGAATGGTCATCCCACCACCTGGGTTTGACTTTTGGCTCCCATGGTTTGGAATCTGGGATTGTGAGAACTTTTTTGTCTAATAGTGTCTTCAAAACAGTCTCAAGAGGTTCTCCCAAAGGAGTGAATGTTCTTTGAGGTTTGGAAGTCCATGACTGACCTTTTTAATTCTTATTGTTTGCTTTAGGTACGAAGGTTGTTACCTTGGCATCTTTGCTAGCTTGCATGCTATTTGTTAGGTTGAACACCTCAGGTTTAGGATTAAGATTGGAAGCGTCTACCACTCCATCGTTAACAGCATTCTTGTTTTGTTTCCACAATTTAGGCTTGTTTTTGGAGTTGGTAGATTTGTTTTCACTTTGGAGAATGATTTCCCCATTTTTAACCATAACTTCTTCAATACGGATGGCGCTCTTGATCATTTTGTCAAAGCTAGGGGAATCTTTCATTTGCAATACATAGTTCAATTCTGGTACCAAATTATTAACAAAGATTTCCATTTTCTTAGATTCGGGAATAGCTCTTGAATATCGTGCAAAGATTTTCCTCCACCTTTGTAGAAAGTGTGTAAAGGAGTCACCGGTCTTTTGTTTAGTATTACATAGATCCATCATAGTTACATTATGTTGTATATTATAGGAGTAATGTTGGATAAATCATTGAATTAACTCCTCAAATTTTTTTACCTTAGGTGTAAGCTTTGAGAACCACTCCATGGCGTTGCCTCCTAGACTTCCAGGAAAGAACCGCATGAGGTATGTAGGTTCATGCATGTATTCTATGCTTAGAGCACATAATTCTCTTACATGGTCATGTGGATCGGTCTCTCCCATGTATTTGTCATATTTTGGTCTTGCCATGTTAGGAGGAAATGGGACCATATTAATACCCTTGTCGAAAGGAAATGGACAGATGGAGTCCAAAGAGCATTTTGTCTTTGGTTTAGCCTTCTCCTATTTGAGATGTGCAAGCTTAGTTTGCATCAACATTAGTTTTTTGGTGAGAATAGATATAGGAGTTGAAACCTCCTTTTCTTTTATTTGCTCAATATCATAATCTTTAGGCAATTTTATGCCAGTAGATGCAAGATGGAGAAAGTATTTCTCTTTATCTTCGTCGATTATCTTTTCCAATGTCTTTTGGAATTTCTTGCTTTGTTTGAGTTTATTGTATTCTTCTTCAGTAATGTCTTCCTCACTGTTTGAACCAAACAAAGGATGGTCAAAGTTTTTTTCTTCTTCCTCATCGCTATCTTCATATTTTTTGTTTTTACCATTGTCGTATTCCTCAAAGGACGCAGTCCATTCGTGAGTGGTTTTTTCTATTTCTAGAGAGTCTAAATCGAATAGGGGACCTCGAGATGTTTCTCCTTGAATGTGTAGTGATCTTGGAGGTATTTTCAATTCTTTAGAAGTGTACTCATTGTGTCTTGTGTTAACCATGTATTTGTATCTTTAACTTCATCAAAGTTTCCCGATAGTGTCAAGTAGAGTCTCAAATCGTTCAAGTGAGTGTGTCTAGGTAGAAGTGTTGTTTCTGTTTTGGTGGAAGTAAATGATTCTAGTGTCAAAGGGTTAGAATTCCCTGATAGTGAGATGGGAATCAAGTTGTTTTGAAAAGTGAATAGACCACATGTATTGAGACAAATTGTAAGAGTCCAATAGGACATGCAAGGTAGACATCTGAAATTTTTTTACGATACAGCCACAATGAGACTAGAAAAATAAATAGGGACATACTAAAGAGCCAAAAAGGGTATCTGAATAGACTATCCTTCCTCTAAGAGGCAACTATGTAAGTGTCCACTGTCAAACTTTGTTAGTTTTGTCAATTTTGTCTTGGAAGTGCATGAAGTTTGCTTGATCAAAGATCGTGCATGTTTTGAGTTTTTCTCCTGAGTGAAAAACACATGTAGACCAAGGATTGAATTTTGTTGCTTGTTTTGAATTTGTTATCTTTTTAATGATTTTCAGTCACATCAAGCATTGTTGCATTGTTAAAGGGGAACAAAAACATCCTTATGCCCTATTTTCTAAGTAGAGAATGAAAATCCTTGGTTGTTGACTTAGGTACACACTCAAATGCTAATCAGAATATGGACATCACCAAGAATGCAATGGGTCCAGTCATGATGCCATATTAGCCAACTCCAAACACAAGTGAGGGAACAATATGACAAGTGTCTTGGGGAAATTACTTTTTTCCTTGCACAAGGATTATCACCCTTTCAAGGATGAATCGGGTAGTTTGTCTATAAAGTTCATTGTTTATGATGGGGAAATCTGTTCAAAACCATCTCCCATAGAATTCTACAAGGAAAAATTGAGGCGTATAGCCCTATGAGTACTCAAATATGTGTAGTCTCACAAGCAAGATTCAAGCAGCTCCGCTCTACACATACCCAAGCATGTTCAAGGAATGATGTCAAAATTCTGAGAAAAAAACTGATTCCGTCTTCTGAGGCTTTGGCCTACAAGGAAGCAATTATTTATAGTGAGTTGGAAGGGTTGGCGTAAAACCTATCCTCACTTGGGTTGTTCCCAAGAGATTTTTTCCTCAATCAGAATGCCCTCTACTGTTAAATAAGGATACAAAGGATTGGCAAGCATAGGATTTCTAGATTTTTGATTCTTAAAAAGAAGAGCATACTCTCCTAGTCCATGCCATTTTATCCCAAAACATGCAAATCAATGCTCATTCCTTCAAGCTATGTTGAGCTCAATTTAGATATTCCTAGATTATGAAAACATTGTATGCAAAAGCAAAGTTTGATTGTTCAATTGACCGCAGTTCTTAGTGCTTTGCTTGTTCAATTACTGTCCCAAAATGAATTAAGTGATGTGATTGTTTGTTGAGCCACAAAATTTAGTGATATGTGTTTTTTCATTTACTATCCCAAATTGAAATTTAAAGAGTGTGTTTGTTTTTCCTTGTTTAGTTACTCCAAATTCCTTTCAAATCATAAATTGACTTGTGAGTTTCTGATTTTCCTTAAAAAGGGAAAGAGCATATTCCTCTGGTCAATTTAGTATGAGATTGGAAAATATCTTTATTTTTTAAAGAATAGAAGTCAAGATGAGGGATTGGCAACCTGTAAAACCACAAGTCAGTATTCTTTTTCCAAATTCTTTGAACAAGAGAGTCTCCGACAACAATTTGCAAACATAAGTTAGGCTGCTAAAAATTGGATCAAAATCATGAAAACAACCAAGTTCGCAAGTTAGAAATCAAATTTGTCAATGACAGAACCCTGTATTTTTTCCCTCTAGACTCCAGACGATAATTTAGAGACCCAAAATGATAATCACCAAAAATGATAAAATTTTGACCCCAAACAATAATATTTACCCAAAACGATAACCCTTTTATGCGAAACGATAACATGTACCAAAAATGAAAAAAAAGTTACCAAAGATGATTTTAAAGCCAAATTTTACCTTCCATAAATGTAGCAACAGACGATATTGAAACTCCCAAAAATAACAAAAGATATACTACAAACGATAGATCACTCCCAAAAATGATAGATAATTAACAGAAAATGATAAACTGCCTGCAAAATTTAAAAATGTCAAGGGTAGAGAGCAGAATTTTGTGAGATTTCAAGCAATCTAGCCCCACGGTGGGTGCCAGAGATGTGTGTGTGATTTTTGTACCTGTTAATAAGGACACAACACTTCAATAGATCATTGCATTAGTGAAAACAAGGGATTAGCAAGCATATCAATCACCAAAATTGATCTATTGCTTCCTATCTAGGAGGAGTATGAAAAATGACATAATAGCCCTCAAATTATGCATATTTCAGTGACATATACAACCTAAGAATGGAAGATTCAAATGAAATTATAAAGCTTAAATATGACCAAAACCATAAGGAGTATGCTTAAGAAACATGCATTCTAGCTCTAAAAATGAAGATTATAACAATACAAGATATCAAAACTATGATGCAATATAGATCTACATGAAAATTAGTAGCATAAAAATGCTTTCAACTCTTCAAAATTAAGAGCATTATAGGAATTCATTCCAAAAATTAAGGACCATTTGAGCTCAAAATCCATTTAATTTATAGAAGAAATGGAGGAAGGGGAGAAGACTCTAGAAGGGATGCCATTAATGAGGGTGTAAGACTAATTAATGAGGAGTGTGGAAGAGAATGTGTAAGAGCCATTAATGCTTCATTTATGAAAGCATTAATGAGATATGGGTGAGGGTTTAAGAAGCATGGGTGAGGATTTAAGGTCAAGCTTGATAACTTTGACTTTAGGGGGAGGGTTGAATTCCTAATCATAGATTTAGGAATATGACAAGCTTAAGGGTAGCTTAGGATTAGGATAAAGGTTTAAGATAGGTGATTAAGGAGATAGAGATGGGAGGAGAGAGAATGAGTGGAAGGGGGATTTAGCTAATTAGGGTTAATTAGCTAATTAAGAATAATTAGCATGTGAGAAGGGGTTGGGATGAGTTTGAACTCATGGTTGGGTATTTGAGATTGGTTAGGTTTAGAGGGAATATTAATGAAATGAATTGCTGTAATAACAAATTCACTCAATAATAAGGATTCTAATTAATCATTTAAGCTTTAAATTTCTTTGTAATAATTAATTAAGACTATAGCCAAATTGAATCAATTAGGCTAGGGGATTTATTTTGCAAGTGATGAGGTATAATTAGGATTTCATTTAATTCCTTTTAAATCAATTACCTTAGCCAGGTATTGATTTGAATTGATTTGGATTGAGTTGATTGGTTTGATTTGCTAAGGTGATTAATAAAATTTAGTGATTAAATCACTTAGGAGATTAAATTTGATTTGAATGAATTATGCTAGTCAATTGAAGAGTTATCTGGACATAATTGGGGGTACAATCACACTTACAAAAAATAGGGTCTACGGTCATAGAAGACCAAATCTAGGTGGTTACATCACATACCTTCTTTTGTTGTTAGGTGGTGTAATTCCTTTTTTTATTTCATTTTTCTCGTTCACATCCATAATAAGACGTTGCCACTCTAAATCAGGAATGCAAGGGGGGCGCTGGTACTTCAGGTTTTTTGATAGTGTACACCTGTATTGGTCCCTAATAAACAACAAACATAACCCATCTTATTGAAGGAGCCTATTCTTCTCAAATACATGAGGTCCAAATAAGTTTGTCATACTCTCTACGAGAGCATCCTTCAACTTTATATCTTGGACTTTCCACCTTTTAAGAAAAAAAACACTATTAGATTCAAAAATGAAGTGAACTTACCTTTAATATAGTTTAAGAAATGGATGTAATGATAACTATCCTAGCAATGATATGAAATAAAAATAGTGGATTGGGGTTTTATTTTGGATATGATGTTCCACCCTGTATAGATGGTGGGCCCGAATATCCAGAAACAATCGTCATTAAGTTTATCATAAAAAACATCATTCCCTACAAAATAATCATGGGATCATTAGTCAAAGGATATAATAGTATAAAATAATAATATAATAGATGTAAGCTTATCATATTGAATGCAAGGTGTAATTAACATACGGTTGTATAGTAAAAGAAAGGTCCAATCTTTAAAGTACTTGGAAACTTTGCTACTTTCAAGGGAACTTGTTCTTCGTTTCTCACAAGCAATATGAAATCCTTCACCATTCCCGTACTATGAATACAAGTACATCCCAGAAATTCATCATCATCATGTGATGCATCTTCTATTGCATGAATTGAATCCATTACAAAATGCCCCTAAGAAAGAATACTTCAAGGGAAATAAACATATATATAATGACAGAGAAAATAAAATTTGCATACGAGTATGTGGTTCCATGGCGTTTGTGGCCATGCTACACGTTGTCGACATTGGAGCAGGAAATACAACTGAGCCTATCATCGTACGAGGTGGCGATAGTAAATGATCATTGACAGGTGCTAAAGAATAAGATTGTTAGAGCATAATAAAAGCAATGATTAGCATGGAAAATATTGTTAGAGTGTAAAAAAAGATAGTCCAACATGCAATATACCTGAACCACCTACAGTACCCTCATCATGGCCAAGAGTTTAAAAACTACACAAAAAATATGTAAAAGCAACACATCCGCTTATTTTTTAATGACATAAAAGACTAGTATAACATAAAAACTATTATTGAACTTTTGTTATAATTAAAAACTACATTAATACTTACTCTATAATTTTGAGATCGGTGCTTCAATGCAATTGCCCTCTTTTGTGACTCAGGAGTTGAAGGGAATATAAATGCCAATTGAGCCACTCTTTGTGAAGTTCTTTGGAGGCATTTTTTAATTGTAAAGGCTGAGTCATCACAAATACTAAAATCAACAACTAGTTTCTCGTCAAAGGACTCCTCCTGAGGGATTGCAGGTTCCTTTCCCTTTCTTTGCTGACCACCAGTCTATGACAACAATATTACTAACACTATTAGAATTAATCTAAAACAGTGATGAAAAGAACATAATAAAAAATACTATTTAACATTTTGCTTCTATCTAATTTTTAGTACAATAACAAAGAGGTTTACCTGGTGGGAAGAAGTGCCTGCAGGATCATCATTGTCCCCTCTATGTGGCTGCTCCATATTGTGGCCCTATGTTATTATTTAAAGTTAACCAATAATTAGAAAGGACTAGATTAATAAATTTCATTAGAAGATGACAATGGAGATGAGGTGGATGGTGAGGAGACTCTCTAGATGTGGCTAACAAAAAAACTCAATTATTTAATGGTACATAGTACCTACCTACACCCCCATAATAGTGACATCCTTTTTATCTCTGCGATTCAAATTGTAATCAATAATCAGCTCTTCCCCCACAAGTATTAATTTATTGCACATACAAATACATGATTTCCCTCACATGCCTAAAATATGCAATTGGGTTGCTTAATAGTTGATAGAGGTCGCATACTATTTATATTGAATAATTTGCATCCAAATTTTGTAATCATAACAAGGTCCAACATACTCCATCAATTTGACAACTTTTTTGTAAGAGACCTTTATGCCATCCATGGAAAATAGGCCCAAACCATGTATTGATGATGGTGCAATGCAATATATCTTTCCTTTAACACTAAAATTGGTATTTATTGGAGGAAGTTCCTTAGGGACCCATTGTTTCTAAAGATATTGGTACCTAAAGAGCACCTCGATGTCACATTTTCTCTCATCATCATAAGAACATGACCCCCTTGAGCAAGGAAAAATTTCATGCATTTATTGAATTTCCTTCTAGTCTTTTGACTTCTAGTTGATCATCCTAATTCGGACATACTACATGACTCACTTTCTTCTTCCGTTCCTATATTTCCTTCGCTCGAGGAAGACACATCTGACAAATACCTATTTGTTGCTACCTACACTCCATCAAATGAGAGAGATAGCAAGTAATGCGAGATATTTTGAAAATTGTGAAATACATTAATCTCTATAGGGTGTATCGCCTTATACCTATCGATCCATGAGACTGTGTGGGATGCTTGTGAAAGGGGTTTGGGTACCTCCATATGTACATTTGTTGTAGGGTAAGGTCCCAGTAGTTCTTAGGAAAATCTGCATGGTGAAGGTTGTATATGTTATTGTGTGTGTGCGCAAATACAAAAGGGGGCCTTTATCTTTGATCTTAAAATGACAAATATGCCTATCTAATGCTTTTTGAGGGTGCAAGGAACAAAAAATGGAGGCAACTTGAGGGAATATAAAACATGGATGTAATCTTAGAAAATAACAAGATGATATAATCATATCACATTGAGTTTGCGATGGTACCTTCAAAGCTTCAGATTATGCTCAATTTTGATTTTATACTTGTACTCCAAATTAAGTACTAATTTTATAGCAAGCTCTATTGTTTGATCGTGAAAGAAAAAATCATTGCAAAATAGAAATAGTAGCATAAGTTATATTGGAGAAAACCTAAACTATCTTTTCACTTCATTCTATTATAAAATTCACTAAATCCTCTAAATATTCTCATAGCATTCATAAAATTTCCAAAAAAAATTGCAAAAAAATTTATTACAATAGTACATTTTTTGTTGGGTAAGCTCCCAGTAGTGCTTAGGAAAATCTGCATGGTCATCAACTGTGCATATATCTTCTCTAATCAACTCTTATATACAGGTGAAGGTTGTATATTTTGTATATGTTGTGTGTGCAAGTTGTTGATTGAGGGTGCAGGGAACAACACCCGTTAGTAATGAATAACCCACCCTTGAATAGAGAGATATGGTACTTTTTCAATGTACAAAAGTGGAAGTATGGTAGAACATCTATGATCCCTTGGAAATGCTTTTTAGGTAGTAATGGTAGGACATCATATTTATGTTATGAAGCCTCTTTATCCAAAGGGTATCAATGGTATTTCTCTCTTCATTAGAATCGAGGGTGCAGAAGATGCTTTGGATCGTTTGGGTATACCAATCAATTTCTATACCCATTGGATGCAAAGCAACCTTCTGCACCCCTTATTCGATTGAAGATAAAGGATATTGATCCCCTTTTGATAAAGAATCTTTAAGAAATATAGATGTTATCCTACCATTTCTACCTAAAAAGCATTCCCAAGGGAGAAAGAGAAACCAATGATTAGTATTCGACAATGGTAATAAAGAGAAACAATTATACAAAACCATAGTTACAAATATAGTAAAAGACTTCTATTACAATGTAGGACAATAATCTCAAAGAAGATATAATGGAGCCACCATTTTTCAAATAAGTGATATCTGAGTATGTATCAACAAAAACATTTACAAAGAAGAGTATTCCAGACATCATGCCAACTCCAAAGAAATAGTCCATCATAACATTCCTATCGTCACAAGTGAAAAAATATTCATTGTGACCATGGAAGATACTCATAGAAACGTATTCATCATTAACGTAAGATAGCTTGAGGGTGTGTGCAAGAAGATGAATCCACTTGAGGTGGAAATTTTTAACTTAGTTGTTTTCCTGAAATCGTACTTCAAGAAACAGGGTGACGTTTCACTTCGGGACCCTAAGCCTTAATTCAAATCGTCACCCCATAAGGGATGGGGTCCCGAGGCTAAATGGGCCCACACTCGAAATGGGGTGAGATTTGAAATGCTACCCATCCCAGAATGGGGTGACGTTTCATATGTGACCCCGTTTTGAAAACTATATAATTTTTTTTGACACTTTTATTGTCATTTTCTGCTAGCGCGATCTCGCTCTAGAGCTTTACCCCATTTTTTTACAGCCCAAATTCCTTCAGGTGACGATGTTTTCAACTTTTTTTTTTGGTTTTATTGTCATTTTTTTTTTTATGAAAAGTTCCTTTTCTATTAATAAATATTAAAGTTACATATCCACAAAAAAGGGGCCGGGGGATATAGAAATCACCCCGCAGAGTTCACATGGCTAAGCCGGAAACATAAAACTATTCATCAAAAAAAAACATAATGCCATTTAGGCAGCAAGAGCAGTTCCAGAAGGTGGAGGATCTTTATCATCCGATCCCCACTTCTTAGTGGGATTGATAGGAGGGTCGGGAAGCGACCAACCATCATTATCAGCATCTTCTTTTTCTTTTTTTTTGTCATCCGCCCTAGGCGGGGAGATAGCAAGCGCCAGGCAGGGAAACTTGGAAGAAGTGGCAGGAGGCCAATCCCAGCCACGATGAGCACTAGGGGCGTCAAGAGGGGTAGACTGCGCCGGGGCTGGCCCCCATCCAGAAGTCCATGGAGGTGGAGAAGCCGAGCGGCGCCACCAACCATCCCCACCACCTCTCGAAGAGTGATGGCGATGGGCTTGGGACCGTGGCGTGTGTGAGCGGCACGCAGAGGAGCTACACCCGTGGCGACGGCCTCTGGGAGGCATACCCTCGGTAGAAAGAGCATCCGGAGGAACCCGGGCAACAGTACAGGGAGCATTGCCCCAATGATTGAGCAGCTCCTGCAGGTGAGCCACTTTATTGGCTTGCACTTGAATCTGCATAATCACATTATTGCATATAGTAACTTTGTTATA
>MU223628.1:1829668-1842336 GCA_018584345.1 Thuja plicata
AGGATTTTCTACATTTGACACTCAGGTCAAGTAGAGTCAGTCAAAACTCAGAATTGCCTAGTACAATAGGACTTTGATGATTCAGAAGAATGACAAATGCAACAAAATTGGTTAGGGTTGCAAGATGTCAATTTTGGGGTGTTACAACAACTCTAGTGCTTGGAGTAGATGAATACCTTGTTGTGTATAGATGTATCTTTGAATTCCATGTCTTTGCTTGCATCAACATGAATGATATTCTAATAATATGTAGTCTGATGTAGCCTTCTAGTCATTTTACTGACCAGTAGACAAGGGTCTGACCCCTAGTATTTTTCTCAAGTACTCCAATGCATCCTTGGGTAGTGGTTTGGTGAAGATATTAGCTAATTATTCCTTTGATTGAACATACTCAAGTATCACCTCCTTTTCTTGAACTTGTTCTCTAAAATAATGATACTTGATAGCAATATGCTTTGTCTTAGCATGCATGATTGGATTCTTGGAAATGTTTATTGCACTGGTATTATCACAATAGATAATTAATGGTTCAAGAATTTTCATATGCATACCTTTCAGTAACTGTTTGATCCATGCAATATTTGAGCAGTTTGAAGCAACAGCAACATACTCTACTTCTGCAGTAGACTGAGAGATGCATCCTTGTTTCTTGCTGATCCTTGTGAAAAGTCTGTCACCCATAGAGAATTCTCTTCCAGTTGTGCTCTTTCGGTCATCAATATTTCCAACCCAATTAGCGTTGGTAAAGACCTTAAGTTCAAATTTGCCTTCTCTTCTATACCATAAGTCATAGTCCTCGGTATTCTTCAGATATCTTAGGATTCTTTTCACAGCAGTCATATGTGATTCCCTGGTATTAGCAGAAAATATTTCTACTTCATGTGCAATATCTAGTCTAGTATGTACAACATACATGAGTTTTCCAATCATTAATCTGTACAAAGTTTGATTTACCTTTGATGTTTGTCCTCCTTTGTTATCTTACATCCAGTTGCCATCGGTGTTCCAACTAGTTTGGAATCTTCCATCTTGAATATTTTCAGCACTTCTTTGATGTATTTGGATTGTGTAATTAAAATACCTTCATCTTGTTGCATGATCTGTAGACCAAGAAAGAACTTGATCTCTCTAAAGATAGACATCTCAAAATATTTTCTTATTTCATTTACAAATGATTTGCATAGCATATCATTGCCTCCAAATATGATGTCATCAACAAATATCTCAGCAATCAAAATGTTAGCATTAGTATCTTCCTTTAAATAAAGATTATTGTTTTCACTGTTTCTTACAAATCCAATACTTATGAGATAGGAATGAAGTCTGTCATACCAGGCTCGGGGTGCTTGTTTCAATCCATACAAGGCTTTGTGTAGTCTACATAGCATGTTCATCTTGTCTAAATCAACAAACCCTTATGGTTGCTCAATATATACCTCTTCTTCAAGTATTCCATTTAGGAATGCAGACTTGACATCCATTTCGTATACCTTGAATCCTTTACATGCAACATAAGAAAGTAATATTCTCACTCCTTCTAGCCTATTAATGGGTGAAAAGGTCTCTCCATAGTCAATCCCTTCTTCTTGTGCATACCCCTTGCATACTAGTCTTGCCTTGTTTCTGGTGACTTCTCCATTGTCATTCAATTTATTCTTGAATATTTATTTTGTACCGATGACATTCTTGTCATCTAGTCTTGGTACAAGTATCCCTGTCTTGTTTTTCTCAATCTGCTCAATCTCCTCATTCATAGCACTAATCCATTCATTATTATCAAGTGCAGCATTAACATATGTTGGCTCAAAATCACAAATAAGACATCTTGTGTTTAGAGACTTACTTCTGGTTCTCATACCAGCCTTCTTGTTTCCTATGATATGCTTCTGTGGATGGTTCCTTCTGACATATCTGGAAAGTACAGGTTCAATTCTTTGTCTATCATCTTGATCATCATTGTGTCCTTCATTCTGATCTCCATCACTTGGTACATCATCTTGAGCAATTTCCTGATTGTCGGTATTTGCAGCCCGATGCTCCAATGCAATAATCTGTTGCTCAGGAGCTATACATTGTTGCTTGGGTAGAGTGTCAGGTTCTTCATTGTAAACAAACCTATTGTAGTCCTTTGGTTCTTTTGTGCTTTCCTTTTCATTCTTCTCTACAAATTCATCTATCTTTACATTTGCACTTTCAACAATTTTGTTAGAGGCTTTATTGAGACATTTATAAGCCTTGCTCTTGGTGGAATACCATAGAAAGATTCCTTCATCACTTTTGGAGTCAATTTTTCCATTTATATAACATTGACTACCAAAATTTTTGAAGTAACTTACATTGGGTGTGTCACCATACCATATCTCATAAGGTGTCTTCTTGGTGTCTTTCTTCAATTGTACTATGTTCAACGTGTAAACAACAGTACTAAAAGCTTCCCTCCAAAATATTTGGGTGATTCCTTTCTCTATCATCAGTGTCCTTGCACAATCAACAATGGATCTATTCCTTCTTTCAGAAATTCCATCTTGCTATGGTATCCTGAGTGTAAAGACCTATCTTTTGATTCCATGCTCATTACAAAAGTTAGTGAATTCATCTGAATTAAATTCCCCTCCTATATCTGATCTTACGCATTTAAATTTTTTACCACTTTGTTTTTCTACCATTGCTTTGTACCATTTAAACATCTTGAATTCTTTAGATTTGTCTTTTAGAAACATTATTGTCATCATTCTAGAGTAATAATCAAAAAAGAGAATAAAATATCTATCACCATAGTAACTCTTTGTCCTCATGGGTCCACATAGATCAATATGAACTAATTCTAGAATGACATCAGATGTATGGGTTTTGCTTTTGAAACTAGACTTTTTCATCTTACCTTTTTGACAATTTTTGCACATGATATTGTCTCGCTTAATCATCATTGGTAAGCCTCTTACATTTCTCTTTCTTCTTATCTTTATCATGTTGTCAAAGTTTACATGACACAATATTTTATGCCATAACCATATGTCTTCATTTCTAGCCATTAAGCAAATGGTGTCAATGTCATTTAGATAGAATAAGTTACCTTTTTTTTGCTCACCGGTACCAATCAAACTTCCTGATTTATTGAAGATATTTTCCTTCTTATTTTCAAATGCTACTCTGTGACCTGAATTATTCAACTAAGAAACACTCAATAGATTATAATTCAATCCTTTCACCCAATAAGCATTTTCACATTTTATCAGGTTATTCAACATTATAGTTCCTTTACCTTCAACTGGACAAGGTGTATCATTACCCATTCTTACTGAACCACCATTATAGTATTCAAAAGTCTCAAACTTTTGTTTGTCACCGGTTATATGGTGAGTGCAGCCACTATCTATGATCCAGACATCATTTTTGCTAACTTTATATATGAGTGCAATTTTTGCATACCTTTCTTCATCATCAATTGAATCATCTTTTAATGCCACAAACACCATCTTGATGTCTTCATCAGATTTCATGTCAGTATCTTCATCTTTGCATTTAGTTAGGTAACTAGCCTTCTTTCCTTTGTCCTTGAAGTCTTGGGTATTTCTTCTTTCGGATTGTCATTTACTTCTGTAATCACCTCTATCAAACTTCTTTTTAAATGACATGTCATTACTTCTGTTATCTTTTCTTCTGTTAGGACATCTTGCAGCAAAGTGTCCAATCTCTTTACAATTAAAACATACAAGTGGTAATTTACCTTTGTATTTACCTTTTCCTCTTTGCATTCTTCTAGCCATAAGTGCTTCAATTTCATCAAGATCTTCTTCTTCACTTACACTATCACTATCTTTTCTCATAGTGTGTTTATGAATTGATTTACTTATTCTCAAAGAAGATTTGAATGCAGACTCTATGTTTGGTAAGACACTATTATCAAATTTATTCATCTTCAATGAGACCAGTCTTCCAATAAAACTATCTAGAGTAACATTTCAATTTTCTACTGCTCTCATTTCATGTATGGTAGATACTCTAATAGCATAAGTAGGCAGTAAGGTTCTGAGAATTTTACTTACCACTATATCTTCATCTAGTACACCTCCAACTCCTCAGATAGCATTGACTACCTCTTTGATTCTTGTGTTGTACTGTGTGATGTTTTCACCTTCTTTCATTCTAAGATCATAAAACTTTCCTCTGAGGCTTTCTTCCTTGGCTCTCAGAATATTTTTATCACCACCATGTACAAGCTTCAATTTGTCCCACATCTTCTTTTAAGTTTTGCACACTTTGACATCTTCAAATTCAGCATCAGAGAGTGACGAAGCAAGCTCTATCATCGTGAATTTGTGCTCATGCTTCTCTCTCATTTTTTCAACTGTGGGTGCTCCTGTGGGCAACACATATTCAATATCTAAGTATTGAGTAACATCATTTCCAATACCTGATAAGTGGATTCTTATCCTGCTTTGCCATGATTAGAAGTTGTCTTTGTTCAACTTAGGCACATCTCATCTGTTCATCTTGTGATCTTTAGCTTGAGTTGTTAAACTCCCTTTCTAAGCACACAAGCTTTGATACCAATTGTTAGTAATAACTGAGAGGAGGGGTGAATCAGTGGCCTCAAAAATTAATCCTTAAATCAACCCTTCAAACTTAGTACCACAAAATTATACCTCTAGTTATCTTTAGTCCTGTAAGATGAATGCCTTGAAATTCTTATATCAAATTACTAGTCGAAATGCTTTGTAAAACCTTCTTCTGTATGTTTACCGATAAGCATTCTTTCTATTTACCGAAACACAGTAAATAACTAGTGTATACCGATCAATCTAGATTTACTTAAGTGAAATGAAAAATAATAAAGTAATGACTCATAGACACATTAACACATGGATTTTTAATGTGGAAACCCTGTTAAGGGAAAAACCACTGGGACCGGTACCCCAAATTTTCACTCTTCTGAAGTGAGCTTGGTTAAGAGCCAACCCTGTTAAAGGTTACAAACACACTGTTAGTTGTGACCTTGTTAGAGGATTTAAATAGATAGTTTGTCACTTAGTATCTGGCATCTAATGGTATCATCCTTGATCAAACACTCACTTGGCCTATCAATAGGTATCAAACATATCCAATGCTACGTTGTATGATCAAAATTTTTGATACTCCTTGAGATGTATCTCAATTACAAAAGACTTTTAAGTCCTACTTGGTTAAGAGACTTGATGCTTCAGTGGTTAAAATAAAACATTTAATTGATCTATTCACATATACAACTTAAATTGTAGATTTTCAGATCAATTGTAAGTGCATTACCTTTCTGATCAATATTATCAATTCAATACCTTTGCTCCACACTGTTCTGCTCTTTGATGCTATATCAATGTTCATTGGTGTTTGCAAAATTTAGCTCTTTCCTCAACTTGATTGATTAGGTCTGAATGAAGACTTTCTTCTCCTTTAGAATCTCTTCGGCATCTATTCTCTTGTCACTCCCCTTATTCACAATGAATATTTTTTTCTCTTATATAGACATGATTTCACCATTTCTTGGCTTTCTTGATCTTGGTGTGATCCACAATTCTTGGCAATTAGATTTAAAGAAAAACTCCAGTTTTATCTCGTAGAGATCTTCTTGCCAACTGGGCAAAGCAACTTTAAATCATTTACTTATCTCTGGCTTTATCTTGTCGATTAAAACAATGATAAGTATCCGTTAAGTCTATTTTTAGCTCTTGACAGCTAAGAATTTTGTCATTTTTGAACTCTCTATTCTATCGGTCAATACTTCAGTTAGTTGTCAATGATAACTGACTATTCTGTTGGTGTGACTTCAGTTGTCTTCAAGATCTCTGTCCTTCGGGAAACATTGTAATTTTGTCTATGGGATTACTCTGTGCTTTTCTCGTCAGTAATGTTGTGCATTTTTCTCATCGGATAACACTGTGACTTTTCTCTTTTACTATGTCCGTCGGTGTGCACTCTGTCGGTGTATACAGTCACTTTGTGAATACTTGACTTATGTGCATTACTTATAGCATAGCCTTTGATTGATTGGTTCTTTTAAGTCTTTAGAAATATGTCCATGACCATACATAGTATATCAAGTTGACATCAATGACAATACAATACATTAACTAATTTAATGTCTTGCATTAACTTTCTTATGTCTTTGTGATCATCAACTTAACATCTTCAAACATTCAATCAGTTATAGTTCATCAATTATAACTTGTTTGACAATAAAGGAATTTTCAATGAAGACAATGCGAAGAGGAAGATTATGGTCTAGTGAGAAGGATGGTTTGAATGATATTCTGTAAGATTAATATAGGTGTCCCAAAAGGTCTTGGAACTATGTGGGATCAATGTCATTAGGGACACGTGCATATTGCAAGGTCTTGGTGAGGATCTCCTCATGGATGGGTGATGTACGCAAGAGATCTAGAATGGAAATTTGGCTGGGTGTATTCCGAGGTGTTCCAACAGGTTGTATTATGAAGTAGTGGAAGAAGTGGTGGGGGCACCAACAATGGATATTCTTAATCAGTGCGTTGTGACTGCACATTGATTATCTGGTCCTTTAACATAGATCATATTAAAAGAGGGCTCAACCTGAGTGAGTCAACCAACAATGTTTTTGTAATTGATATAGGAATTCTTATAGTCTTTTCCATCACTATAGTCACCTTGTTTTCTACCTCCTTGGTTTTGTAGTTCCCAACTTGTGTTAGCCGAGCCTTTTCCTGTGTCATGTTTAGGAAACATGTTTCAGTATATCTAAAAATTTACATTAGGAAAATATTGTGATGAGGGTTCAATTGTGATGTCCCTGTAATATATGAGATCTTGGCTATACTACTTCAACTTCATGCATTTGACTATGGTGTGTATTTTGACACGGTGATAGTCACAATATTCATTCTCCTTGTATCATGTTGGTTCAGAAGTAGAGGCATCAAATGGTTGCATTTGTGGGTAGACAATTAGATTAACCTTGGCCATTCTATCGAAGATAAAATCCAATGACTCACCTAAAGGGGTGAATGTGTTCTTTTGATTATTATTGATGTGGGGTTTGGGTAGTCCTTGGGAGACAAAGATGACATTCATTTAGTTGGTCATTGGATGAAAAACATGGAGAGGTAGCTTGGGGCTAGTAATGATAACCTGGACATGTTTTGTGTTAGTAGATTCATCTCTAACAACATTATTTTTCTTATTCTTGTAATGAGAGTGGTCATTATTGGGTTTGTCATTATGCATTTCCTTGTAATGCTTGATGATGCCTTCATCCAATAGACCTCTTTATATATCTAACCCCTTTTCTCAAATATCCTTTTACATGTGGATGCAGTTCATGCGCATATAGTAGGCCATCTTGGGATGTAGATTGTCAACAAACATCATTACCAAATGTTTCTCAGGAGGTTTGTACGACAGCCGAGTAGATAGGATTTTCCACCATTAGAGGTAGTCATCTAGGTTTTTTATACCCTTCTATTTCACATTGAAAAGATAAAGGAGATATATTTAATGTTGTACATTGTGTGCATATTGTGACACAAATTTCTCAGATAATTTTTAGAATGTTTTGATTGTTCCATATGGGATATTGTAGAACCATTCTAGAGCGGCCCCTCCTAGCCTTTTGGGAAAGAGGTACATGAATAAATTATCAATGTAGGCAACCTCTTGACATGCCATGTAGAATTATTTGACATGACTAATTGGGTCACCATTCCCTTATATTTTTCAAACTTGGGTGTCTCAAAGTGTTTGGGGAAAGGGACCACTGCGATGGATCGATCAAATGATTAAGGAAAAACTTAGTCAAACTTAAAGTTTTGATTTTGGTCCCTGTACAGAGCTCTTTAAGTTTGTATTTCATTTTTTCCCACTCAAGATTAACATGTTGTGGAGTGGGTGCAACCATGATGTTGGATTCTGGTACTTGGTATGGGTCGGCAGGCAATGGAGAGTAAGTGGGATTTTGGTAGTGATGTTGTGCGGTTTGATAAGGGGCTACATGGATACATATGCAGGCTGCAAGGGTTGTTGAAAAGGACGTTGGGTGGGATATTGTTGGGGAGGCATTTTCAGATGTTGTTGAGTCAGATAAGTATGCTAGGATTGAAGGGGTTGTAGGTAGGAAGGTTGTAGTTATTTTTTTGTGATTCCTACTAAGAGGGAGGCATGTAAATTTGACCCATGAAGGTTCGGTATGAGGTAGCCCCACTTATGGGAAGGTAGGTACTTTGAGCATTTATCATCCCAGGAGGAGGTGCAAGGTAGTTAGCATAAGTAGGAATGATATTTTCTTAGTGTGGTGGTGGTGTTACCTAAGTAGTGATAGATAAAGGTATAGCAGGTAATTGACATATCCGGGAGTGGATATGGTTTTTTGTTGGGGTTGTGTCGATGGAGATGTGAACTATGCAGTAGCTTGGGTAGTGAAGGGGTTTTTTATGTGTGACTGAGTGGGGAATCCAAGAGCTTGGAGATTTTCCTGGGATAAATTCCAAGTGAATAATGATGCTTCTTACATGACTTGAGGTCCTTTCATGGCATGGGCGATCTGCTAGGTAGAGGATATTTGAGTGGCTTGCTGGACGGAAGGGGCTTGAGTGGTAGTGGTGATTTGTGTCTGAGTGAATTTTTGTTGTGCTATGGAAGCACTTGGTGGAAGTACTTAGTTGTTGGGTCTAGTAAGGGGCATCCCTATGGTGAAGTGTTGTTGTTACATTGGGAGGGTGTTTGTTTATTGTTTCATGATGTTTTTCTAGGTTCATTGAGATGTGGAATCTTAGGTTGTAGATGGTTGCAAAGTGTTGATTGTGGGATCTCTAGAAATGGTGAAGGGGTTTTTCTAGGATACTGCATGCACCAGAGATTATGTTCTAGCAGGCTGGGTGGATTGGAGGATGGACACGGGGATTTGGATGGATGGAATGCCAGCAGCCCCAAGTTGTTGGATAATGAGATCCCATGCCTCAGTGACAGTTTGGAGAGGAAGCATTGGGAGACCAAGAGGTGGGGGTATGAGTTACCATGGGATAGGGATGTCATCTCGTAAACAATTGGCCATGATGGTGGTGCACATTCTTCCTATGATATGACTTTTCATGGAGGCATGGCTAGGTTGGTTCATGAAGGATTCCATAGTGATAGTGGTGGGGATTTTATCTTTTTCAACTATGACCTATTTGGGTAGAACATGGTTATGTGAATCAAAGGTGACAAGGGCTCCTATGATGGGTCATACGAGGCCAAATGAATTAGCAACAAGGTTAGGATCCTTTATCTTTTTTGATTGAGTTTGTGGTGGCATGAAATGAATGACCTAAAATTTATGAGGGATGATGGATGCAAATGAATCAAGGGATGGGTCTAAGGAAGGATGATGATGATCATGCAAGATGTGAAGGATTCCCTAAGATCTAAAGGATGAATGTTTATTAGGAAGGTGGTGATTTGATACCTAGTGTAGATTCAGATGAATGTAGATGTCAATGTAGGATAGACTAATGGTCTTTGGAAGATAGGATATTCAGTCTAAACTAACCTCTAGATTGAGGTGATGAGGCCACAAGGACAAAAGGGTGAGCTACCCTAGATAATGCTTAGTCAAAGGGTGAAGCTACAAAATGGGTTTGATTAAGATGTAGGTATAAGAGAACTCAAAGATATGACACCAAGTGGGGGATTATTTTGATGGAGGTTGCTTGGGTTTTCTTTAGATTTTGACTTGGTTTGATTTCAGGTTGATTTTGATGATATTTGATTGTGATGATGATTAAATGACTAAGTTTATCCTAGGGATGCAATGATGAAAGAGTATGATATAAGACTAAATGCAATATATGATGGAAAATGTGGGAGGTTAGGCCCTATGAAGCTCTAGTTTTGATTAGAATCAAAGATAACAAAATAGTGGTTTATGTTTTATCGACTCATATAGTTTGTCACTTTGTTGTTGAAATGCATGGCATCATATTTCTCAAGTTTTTGGGCACACTGTTGGGTTTCTTTCATAACATATTATTTTTGCTTGATGGTATGGTTGACAGTTTTCTTCTCTTTATATACAAGGGGTAACTAAAATTTTGATCTCTTATACTTTTTAGTGTCCGACATTGGCTTCCCAAAAAACCTTGGTGGAGATAACAAAAATATGACAATAATGACAAGGTTTTGACAATTAAATTCTACTAATTTAGGCAGTGACTATGCTAAGTATTCCTTATCCTTATTTCAGATATGATCTTTTGGACTTTGAGAATGTGTGTAAACAATCTTGCAAGGGGCAAAGAAACCTTGTAGGAACAATAAATTTGGATTCTCACTTTTTTGACCTCTTTGGAAAAAGACTTGTTATTGAGACTCTTTGTTTGTATATGTTAAAAAATGTTTGACTTGGCCAATTTTTACAACAAAATACAAGATCAAACACACTTTAGCCTAAGGTCAAATTGTTTTCAATATAATATTTGTAGGCTCACGAACTTTGAATAAATTCCAAACTTGGTATATCAAACCCTTGTGCACTATGTCCCTCTCATTATAAGAGGTAAGTTGATGCAGAGATGAATGACAAAGTATGTAGTTAATAATGCCTTCAAGGTATGGATAAATAGGGGATGCCCTTGCGAAGTCCTGCCCAACTTTTGGTGATAAAATCCAAAATCCCTATACCTCAAAACCAAGGATATGAATATGGTGAGTAACTTCAGAGGATGTTCCAATCATCTTGCACTACAAGAAATTATACCAAGGAAAAAAAATGTGGCTTCTAATTTAAGGCTAATTAGTAAGATTCATGGCATCCCCTCGAATGGCTTGTACACACGTGAGACATTTAAGTCTCTTTGACCATGTTGGTTGCTTAGGCACTATTTTCCCTATCCAAACTATCATTAATACACCTCGCCTGAGCTTGGTGGGATGTAAGACAAGATTTTTTAAGTTTTTTATTTATATATTGGCTTGGGTGTTTACCAGTTTGAGGTCGTCCTCTAAAGAGGAAGTGCTCCCTCTATACATGCCTCTCTAAAAAAGTTAATTTTTTTTATTGTTTGCAATGCTTTTCTCTTGTGCCAATGACCATGAGAGCTAGAGGGAGATGATAGTGTATGTTTCAAGGGAGTACTCTATAAAATGTGCAAGTGTACCAAACACCTAGGACATGGGGTTCATTCTCCAACAATTTCGGCAATTTTCTTTAAGTCTAAAACTGAAATAAACTCGCAAAGGGGTTTTTTTTTATGCACCAAGTCCAAATGTTCTTTTCTTGTTCAAATTTTAATACCCAAATTGAAGTGTGAGTTTTCCTTGTTCAATTTTAACCTTTGTTCAATCTTTAGCATGCACCCAAGAGAAATGTGAGGTTTGACTGTTCAATTTTAACCTTTGTTAATTATAAGCCCAAAATCCAGAGTGTGAATGGATGTTTGACATACAATTTTATTTTTAGGACCCAAAATCAAAATGTGAGCTCAGTTTTAATTTAAAATTTTAAGCAACAAACTCACCAGTTTTTCCTTTAATCTCACCATGCACAGAGAATGAGATTATAACTCTAGAATAAGAGATCCCACTAGAACAAAATGCATTCCCGCAGAGTGAAATAAAAAATAACATGTGTAGAAACAAACTGAATTTTTTTACCTTCACCTACCAAAGCGTTCTGGTCGAGATTGACGTTGATTATGCCAGTCAAAAATTGTTTCTGCCTGGTCAAATCACATTCTCGCAAAGTCAACACACATTCCCTTCGACTTATAGTTTAAATTTTTTAAATCTGACAAATTGAAAATTTTCCCTTATGGATTAAAACTTGTCAAACCACATTCCCGTAGGTATTGAGCGTGTTTCCGTAGGCCTGTAGAAAGAGATAAATTATACAAAAATAGAAAAAATTAGGTCTCAGGAGGGCCAAAGAGGGACAATCTGCAAAATCACAACCTCACATTTTTCTATAGTGTTTATGTTGGCTTTGCACGTGTTCTCATCAGTTTATGTTTCTTGTTGTTGTGTAGATTTTGAGAATATCTCCAGGAGTGAAAATACGTATTCTTTCCCTTTCCAACCTACAAAGAAAAAAAATCTCACAAAAAAACACTCAAAACAACAAAAAACATTAGTGTGAGGGTTAGTTTGCAAGAAAAGATAGGTTTAAAAAGGAACGATCTATGAAGTTGGTCCCATCAGGCATGCCAAAATGTATGAGACAAAAATGTATGCAAAGGAATGCAACTAGTTTCCTAATGCACTCAAAACACATTAATGTTGGAAATAATCAAAACTAACCAAGTTACTAAGAGGGGAGGGGTGAATTAGTAACTCTTAAAACTTTAAGTCATTTCTGCACTTGTATAATTTTAACCATTCATTCATCTAATCTACTGCAAGCATGAAAATGTAATCATTCATAACACATAACACAAAGATTTGGTGACCCAGAAACCTTCCAAATAGAAAGTAAAACTGGGGTGGGGATGGTATCCACAAAACTTTGGTACTGCAGTATAAAGTTGGCCGGTTAAGGCTTACAATGATCACTTCTGATGACCTTCCCTGTTAAAAGAAATTAGGACTGCTAGGTCCACCTTGTTAGAGGATTTACAAACATACAATGAAGTATGCACTCTGTTAGGAGATTTACAAAAGACTGTTAAGTCTACCCGGTTAAAGGATTT
>MU223628.1:1855596-1869333 GCA_018584345.1 Thuja plicata
TTTAGATATGAGTGCAGTTTCTACATACCTTTCTTCATCTTCATCTGAATCATCCTTCATGGCTACAAATACCATCTCGATGTCTTCTTCTGATTTGGTGTCAGTGTCATCAGCTCTGTTCTCAGCTAGGTAACAAGATTTCTTCCCTTTTTCCTTGTAGTCTCAGGTATCTCTCTTGTCAGATTGCCAGTTGCTTTGGTAATCTCTATTATCACCTTTATCAAACTTCTTCTCATACGATCTGTCATTTCCTCTGTCATCTTTTCTTCGGTTTAGGCATCTTGCAGCAAAGTGTCCAACCTATTTACAATTGAAACATACAAGTGGTAATTTACCTTTGTATCTACCTTACCTCTCTACAATCTTCTGGCCATAAGTGCTTCAATCTCATCAAGTCCTTGATCCTTGTTATCACTGTCACTATCATTTCTAATAGCATATCTATGACTTGAGTTGCTTATCTTTAGAGAAGATTTGAATGGAGATTCTATAGATGGTAAGACACTATTATCAAAGTTATTCATCTCAAATGAAATTAGTCTACCAATCAGACTATCTAGATGTAGACACCTAAAATTGACCAAGTGTATCTCAAGCATTCCAAACTATAAATCTCAGCCAAATGCTTCAAAATATCAATGCAAATCAAATGGACATTTATCAAATCAAATGGACAAAATTCAAATCAAACTAAAAGATCAAATAATCATGAAATAAAATAATTAAATGCAAATCCTAAAGGGATTAATCAAATTATGCAATTGATTTTTCAATTGTATAGCTCAAATCAAAAAAAGATCAAATCCAACCAAATCACCCTTCCATGGCTAATTTAATTAAATTATGGAGTTATTTAATTCCTAATATCTTTGAGACAACCAACCAACTTTCCCTCCATTTGAAAACACCTCAAATATTTTGACGTAACCAAACTTTGATCATGATTAACTCACTCTACCCCCTACCCTTGGGAAAAAGCTATAAATACAAGTCATTTCCTTTGTGTTTGGGATCCAAGAATTCAAGAGCAAAAGCATCCTTATTATAGGCACATTGAGAGCATATGAGGAGCATTTGAGAGCTTTTTGAGAGAATTTTAGCATTTGCATTACATCTAGCATATCATGTTTAGGAGCATTTGTTATTTTCTCATATGATCTTGGAGCAATTTTGAACATTTTGAGCATTCTAGCTAGATTAGAGCATTTAATTTTCATACATATCTCATTCTAGGATTGTCCTTGAGAGATATTAAGCCTAAGAGCTCTCTTAACAAATCTTGGATAGAGAACCATGAGATGATATAGATTGCTTAGCTTCAATTCTTAGATTAATTTGTTTTATCATTCCATAGAATTGTTGCTTTCAATCTTAATTTCATGAAGGTGTATTTTCTTACACACACTAAAGTAATTGTATTGTTTTCAACTGCTCTCATTTCTTGAATAGAAGAAACTCTAATAGCATAAACAAACAATAAGGTTCTTCAGGTTTTTCTTACCATTGTCTCCTCTTCAATTACACCTCCAACTCCTCAGATAGCATTTACTACCTCTTTGATTCTCCAACTATACTGAGTAATGTTTTCTCCTTCTTTCATCCTTAGGTCATCAAACCTCCCTCTTAGGCTTTCTGCCTTTGCTCTTAGTACATTGGCATCTCCTCCATGTACTAGCTTCAACTTATCCCACATTTTCTTTACACAGGTGCAATTTTTGACATCTTCAAACTCAACATCGGAGAGTGATGATGCAAGTTCTATCATCATGTATTTATGCTCATGCTTGACTCTTAATTTCTCAAGAGTGTAAGGTCTTGTAGGAAACACATATTCAGTATCTAATTATTGAACAATATCAATTCCAATACATGATAGGTGGAGTCTTATTCTTCTTTTCCATGATGCAAAGTTGTCTTTATTCAACTTGGTCACATCTCATCTATTCATCTTGTGATCTTTTGCTTGAGATGTTAAACTCCCTTTCTAAGCACACAAGCTCTGATACCAAGTGTTAGTAATAACTAAGAGGGGGGTGAATCAGTGGCCTCAAAATTATTCCAATAATCAACCCAAAAACTTAGTACCAAAATATTAAACCTCTAGTTATCTTCAGTCCTATAAGATGAGTGCCTCCAAATACTTATATCAAATTACTAATGCTCGAAATGCTTTGTAAAACCTTTTACCATATGTTTACCGAATAGCAGTCTATTAATTTACCGAAAGACAGTAAATTATCTAGAGTATACCGATCAATCCAATTAAGTTAAGTGTAATGCAAAAAACTAAAGTAAAGACTCATAAACACATTGACACATAGATTTTTAACATGGAAACCTTGTTAAGGGAAAAAGCACTTGGGACTGGTAACCCAAAATGTTCACTCTTCCAAAGTGAGCTCGGTGAAGAGTCAACCCTATTAAAGGTTACAAACACATTGTTAGGTGTGACCTTGTTAGAGGATATAAAAGTTTAGTCTGTCACTTGATATCGGGCATCTCTGTGCTACCTCCTTGATCAAACACTCACTTGGCCTATCAATAGCTATCTGGCATCTCATGCTATCTTCATGATTAAAATTTTTGATACTCCTTGGGATGTATCTCAATATAGAAAGGATCTTTAAATCTTGCTCGGTTAAGAGACTTTCTAAATCAATGGTTAAAATAAAACAATATGATTTGTTCACATATACAACTTATACTTGTAGATTTTCAGATCTATTTTAATCTCATAAAAACTATTCTGATCAATATATCTCAGTTTATACCTTTTCTCCACTTTGATTCTACTTGGTGATATTGTGCTATATTGCTCGGTGTCTGTAGAAAACTTTAGCTTTTTCCTCAGCTTGTTGATCAGGACTGTATGAAGTTTCTCTTCAACAGTTTCTCTTTAGCATCCTCTTTTCATTCACCCACCACACCAATTCATAATGAATTGAGTTGTCTCTTTATAGTTATGATATCACCATTGTTAGGTTCTTGATCTTCTTGATCTTGGTATGATCCACAATTCTTGAGAATTAGATTTAAAGAAAAACTCCTATTTTATCTTGTTGAGATCTTCTTGCCAACTGGACAAAACAACTTTAAATCCATTACTTATCTCTAGCTTTATCTTGTTGATGAGAACAAAGATAACTATCAGTTAACTCTATATTTAGCTCTGTCAGCTATATATTTTTTCATTTATGAACTCAAGTTAATTTCGGTGTTTAACTCTTTGATAGCGTCGGTCAACACTCCAATTCTCCTTGGGCTTCTCCATCGGTTTACACTATGTTTCTAGCCATCGGTTATGCTTGTTATTCTTCTCGTCGATAATACTCATCGGTGTTCTTGCTCGGGAAACACTATGACTTGAGTATCAGTGATCTCTATCCATTGGTGTCCACTAACCATCGATGTTTGAAGTTATAATGTGAATGCTTGTCTTTTATGCATTACTAAAAGCATAATCTTTTTCTCTTTAATTCTCTGAAGTCTTTGACACTTTGATTATAACCGATTAGATTATATCAAGTTGACATTAATAACAATACAATCCATTAACTGATTTAATGTCTTGCATTATCCTTCTGCATTCCGGTGATCAACTTAACATCTTCAAACATTCAATCAGTTACATGTCATCAATAGGGGGCTGGGAAGATATGCCATAAAGGCACATCTTGTCTCAAATCCCCAAAGGCCAAGCCTTGAGAATTGTGACCATTTTGGGAAGTGGGGTGAGGGGAAAAATGTGTAAGGAATGTAGCTGGAGATGTAAGAGCATTTAAGGTTGACAAGTGGAGGGGGAATTGGGATTGGAGAAGATGTGACATGAGTTTGACTTTGAGATGGGTTTAGATTTATTAATCCTTGGATTAGGATTGTGCAAATGCTTAAGGAAAGATTATACTTGGATTAGTGGGCAAGTGGGAGAATTAGGAGGATGTTATGGGATGAGAGAGAATGAGTGGATTTTTAATTATCTAGTTAAGGGTAATTAACTAATTAAGAGAGGATTAGTATGTGTAAAGGGGTTGGGTTGAGTTAAAACTCAAGGTTAGGTGTTTGAAGGGTGGTTTGGTTAGGGGTAAGAGTTAGGAGAAGTGTGCTCAAATTGAATTAGATTGATTAATTTAATTCAAGAATAGAAGAAAAGGGGTTAAATGAATTAACTAAAGAAAATAGGAGTATATGTTTGATTAATAAAAGAAAGGGCTTTGGATTAAATTAATAGCCATAGTTTTCTTATTAATAAATCGGGCTATAAATATTTAATTGAATTAATTAATTAGAAATATTGACATAGTATAATTAAATAATAAATATTAAATTAATAATGCCTAGATGAAAGCTAAATTTGATTACAAAGTGGTTAACCAAATTTAGGTGTCTACAGTCTCGTAAACTACTTGTTGCAAAATGTTTCATCTTTAAAATAACAATTGGACAATATAATACAACCCAAGTCTATTATTCCTACATATTTTGTTGCTAGTCCACTCTCAATTGAGATTCTTTGCATTCCACTTTCACAACACATTAAGGTTCTCCATCTGGAGAAACATAATGGACAAGGTGACCCCTACCCTCATGTAAAAAAAAATTCCACTTTATGTAGTGATTTTTTCTATGAAAATAAACTTCTTGAAAAAAATTTCCATCATTCTTTAAAACACAAATATTTGGAATATTTCTTCTCCTTGCTTAGTTATTCAATTGACACTTTTCAACAATTGGTAGATGCATTCATTCCACACTTTTTTTAAAAAATTATATTGAACCACGAGTTTCTTTGACTAGTTTAGTGCTTTGCAAACAAGTTAGTAAAGAAAATTTGACTGATTTTGTTGTTATGTATACACATTTGTATGCACAAATTTATTGTCCTATTCTTGATGTTGAAAATATTTTCATTAATAATTTACAAAAATACATTAGAGAAAATATTTTGTTTTGTGAATTCACATCTTTTACACAATTATACACAATGCCTCATAATTATCAACTTCAAGTTAGTCAATATGAAGCTTCTTCATATTTGACTCACGTTGAAACGATGGAAGATGTTCACCAAACATTTCCAAACTTTATAACAAAACAAAAGATTCATTAAGATCAATATTAAAAAATATTCCAACCATATTGTTACCCAAGTTACAATTGCAGTAACTCCTTTTGTAATTTTATTTGCTTCTAAATTCAAACATCACACCTTCACACCTTTTTCTAAGTATTCACATAGCATCATGTTTCAATTGATTAGCAATATTATGTTGAATCTTCCTCATGTCTACCCTATATAAACCTCTAAACCTTTTCCAAATTATTTTGACTCAAAACTTATTTTGTCAATATCATCATTATCCTAGCCATGACACAGAGAAATGGACACATTTAAAACATGAAATTCAAGAACTTATTGATTCTATTGTTATAGTGGTGAATGGTGTGAATGATATGTAGGGAATAAATATATCACACCTCTTAATGAAAACTTGCAAATTTTTACCAATCCTTTGCCTACCCATTCTATCAATATTGTCAAGCATAATGTAATGTATTTATAGGTAATGATGATACATCTATTGAATCCAACAATGTTGAGAACTTGATTGAGAAAACTAAGCCAAAGAGTGAACCTAACATTACCTTTATCTCAAGTGATATCATATAAGCACTTGATGGTCCACTATGCTTATTGTAGAAATTAAAGATAAAATCTCACATGGAGTGTTGATTGATTTTGTATGTATGATGAATGCTATTACTACAAAAAAATATATACAAAAAATAATTTAATCAAGATACATATGATAAATCTAAAGTCTTTATTCAGGTGCGTGATGTTTTTGATCATCCCACCATAGGCTCCATTTCCCTTCCCACATAATTTGTCTCTAAAAGCTTGGATGTTTCCTTTAACATTATCCCTCCCTCTGACTAATGTTATGTGAAATTGGGTCATCTTTGGATCACATCCAAGAAGGAAGTAACTTCTACCTTTCATAAGTGTTTTAAATTTCCTCACAATGGGAAAGCTATAACTATAAATCATAGTCTTTTTCATCACTTAGCTAATCATGAAAAGTTTACCCTTGATTACTTTTGGCCTCAGAAGCCTCAACCTCTTAAACCTTATGAGGATATCCTATTTATTTCTTATCAAAATTTTAAATCAAATAGAATATCTAACTTGTCCTTAGGTAATCCTTTGGATTCAACTTCAACTTCTATCCCTAATGATCCTACATCATGTATGGATATGGAAATAACTCTTCCTACTCCAAATCCTAGACTAAGATTCCTTTGTACTTTTGAAATTCTTCCAGGTATAGATGTTATGGCTCAGCCTCCCAAAGGAAAAAGAGAAAAATTTCATTAATCTTCTATCTCTCAACCTTTGGTTGCTCCTTCAATTCCTAGAACAAAGGAAGAGAAGAAATCAATGTTGAATGATCTCCAAACTTCTTCTCAATCTTTAAGTCAACCAACACAACTGTAATCCAAGAGAATTTTGACATGTTTTGTGCCAAGGCTCATGAGATTTCTTCTAAAATTGATTCTTCTTCTAATTAATTTAATTTTTATTTGATCTCATTTTCCTAGCCTTCACCCAATCCTAGAGAGGAGCTTTACTTGGACCAAACTCGTGAAAGGTTGTCCAGTTGTCAATGCATAATGGTTCTTCTCCTCCTCCTCCTCCTTGCATTAGATCTCCTATTGGGATTAATTTGGGAGAAGATTATGCTAATAATATAAATACTATTGATGATCCTAATGATATGAATGGAGTTTTTTAAAAAATATAAAATTTCAAAAGAAACATTTAGTTATCCATAATTTCTAAAAAATTACCAAAATATTGATCTTAGCAAGTAAATATGAAATCATTTGAATCTAGTGAAGTGTTTGGTGAGATATTGTAATTTAAAGCTCTCATAAGTAAATATATATGTGTAAGTCTCTTTTTTCATAACAGTCTACAATGAAGCCTCAGTGGACGTAGTGTATCAAGACCTAAAAATAGAAGCCTTGGAATTGTAAATTCTATTACAAAGTTTAAATCTTTCAAGAAAGAGAGGCTTTCTAATGTAGAGTTATAATTTTTATTTTTTTTTATGTTTGACTACAAATCACATATACAGTTAGATTGTGATAGTGAATAATTGTATGGATACTTACACTACTTTGATGCTACACAATGTACCCGTTGAGATAAATAACCCCCCGCCTCTAAATTGTTGCATAATGATTAATATCATTTTTCCAACATTCAATTTCTATTATATCCTACTTACTAGGTACTTTCAAGATGAATTCAATAGACTCTACCCTCATCACCCATGAATCTCTCCTTTGTAGTCTTAAGGAAAACTTTCCTTGGAATAAAATTATATAATATAATAGGACAATCATTTTTTTCTAAGAATAGTATTTCTTGATGGCATGGCATTCTAGCATCTAGAACCTTAAAAACATGCATCCCTCAAGCTTATTGGTAAACAAAAGTCAATACCAAAAATTTATGTACCTTTCAAAATATTACATAATGTGTAGGCGAAGTAGCCTATAATTTTGATCTTCCTCTATCCTTCAAGCTACATCTCATTTTTCATGTTGCATGTTTCATGCTACACATTTACATAATAGTATCAATTATTGGGTTGGACAAGGAATGGTCTATCATCATGGATCCTAAAGCTCTTTTAGATATATGTCCCCTCTTAGATTTTCACCACACCATCACCAAAGCTTTGGTTTATTGGAGAGGGTCACACAAGAAGATGCTACTTAGAAACCCTTTTAGAAACAACACTAATTTCTCTAATTCAATTCTTGACAACACAAAAATAAAAATAAAAAAGTAATTAAAAATCAATAATATGTGAAACATTAGAATCATCAATAATGTAATTAGCATGATTGTTAATCGAATGTAGTGGTAGCAGACAACCCTGGGTTAATTACCACATTACAAGGTGACATCTTTATGTTATGGAGGTACATGTCATATTTTCTTATTAATATTTTCCTAGGAACTTTTAAATTCATTACAATTGGCAATTTATGGTGTGTTGGCAATGTAGATGCAATGACTTTCTCATCTACAACTTTGGTTGAGGAGGATAAGAATTATGGAAGGAATAAGGGGAAAGAGAATTCTAAGGAGTCTTCGCACTTGTTCATAGGAAGTGTCAAGTGGATGGAAAAGAAATTGATGTGGATTTCATGGCTTATACTAATAAGGAGATAACGAACCTTGATATTTTTTATTTGGTGATTTACATTTTGAATTGGGAAAAAAGATTGATGACACTCCTTATGTTGGAATTTAAACATCTTTGGCTAAAATTCTTCTTGATCCTAGGTATACATAGGTTTGTTGGAAGATGTTTGATATTGCCAAATCTCTCCATTATGCCTTGCTATTATCTACATTTGTTAGTTCCTTCTTAATTCGTGATTATATTGAAGATGTAGTTCATATGATGAAGGTCTACTTTGCGAGTTTGTTGGATCACATTTATTTTGTTAAAATATTTCATTGTTTGTAGGGAGTGGTGGAAGTTATAATGAAGATGAAGGTGACACTTCCATTGGAGGCTCTTCCTTCCTTCTCTAAATATTGTGATGGTGAGGACTCAACTAGTGTTGGTGAGGTAGTTATTCTAAGATTGGTTGACCCGTGTAAAAAATGTAAGGGAATTAACTAGAATGGTGTGGGGATTGTGTAATTTATTGTTCACTCAAGGTTCTTCACTTGGTAGTTTTAAAATTGACTAACAACTTCATAATAAACTTTTTATTGATTTTTAAATTATAAACAAAACTTAATTTATTTTCTTATATATCTAATTATTAATATAACATTGTATAACTATTAATTAATTATAAATATATATTTCCTTTCCCTTTTTATTCACTTAATATTCTATTTTTTTTAATATCAAAAACATGTGAAAACCGAACAAACATCAATGTCAAACTTAAATAATATTAGGTGGACCCTAAACATTAGCACATGCATACATTGAAGACATGAAATACATATCACACTCTCTCATGTAGAATCTTATAGTTTTTTCATACTTTGTCTTATTCACTAAATATTTAAGAATAACTATTTTACTCTTATTGTATATGTTTCCTCTTTTTGTTTTTAGGTAAATATTTAATTTTCATAAAGCACGGTACAATTGTGAAGCTTAAAACATTATTACATTTAAACTTTTTAGCATCTTCAAGTGCCTTATAAATCAATACTATAAGTACCATGTAAATGATTTCTATCCACGTTGATAATTATTAACGTTATTATATTTCCTATATCACACTTTTTAATGATATATTCTTAGAAGGTGGTTATCAATATCAATACAATCTGTATATATATGATTGGAAATTTTCTATCTAAATCTTTGTCTATTAAAAGGACTATCGGTGCAATGTCAGAGAACATAAGGATAAAATAATCACGGAGTGTGATCTAAAATGTTGATAAAAACTTTTGGCATTGCATCTTGGTGATGAATCATAAAGTGTGATCCAAAAAATTGATGATAAAACTCTTACACAATTGCATCCAGAAACTTTTTTGCATAGATTATTTTATCAATAGGTGTCTTAATAATAATTTATGAAAAAATAATAGCACACATATCCACAAAAATGTGGATGAATAAAAAATTACACCTCAATAATTTATATGATGATATAGCCTAGATAAAAATAATAATACAAACCCTGGAGAAAACTCCATGGTTAAGCACACTTGATTTAGAGAAATAACTAGGATGGGTGACCTCCTAATTGGAAGACCCAATGCTTCACTCATGTATGCATCACCTAGATTCAATGAGTGTTAAGTGTTCCACTCATTCTCATGAGAGATGGGTTCTTTTGAACCACTACTCTTGAAATATGGGTCAATGAGTTTGATTTGAAAACTACATAGGTAAATCTTGATAGAAACATCACAATTTGACTTGATGTGGAAAATATCTCCTACTTATGATCAATAACATAAATAACCACTAAGTGATGAGAGAGGTAGCGAAATGGGAAATAAAAGGGTCTCAATCATACAATTTACCCCATACATCAATGGAGTCTAAAGTTTTTGTGGGAGGGTCCCACCTCTCATTATATTTTTCTTTACATTGATTGTCATGAGATGGAGAAAACACCAACACCAATTGAGGAAACTTGGTAAAATCAAACCAATCAGAAGCACCAAAAAAAGACCACCCAAGAGTCCCACATGAAGGAAACCCTAAAATACCACCTAAAGGTCACTTTGGATCAATCTCTAGAGGGGGTGGAGAGGTTGAGTATTTTTTAATAGACCTTGACACACTCTTGTGATTGCAAGCCCTTCAACCAAGTAGGGGAGAAGACTATGGCTGAGCAACTTGATTACCATGAGTGATCGAGAAATTCTTGCCTCTCCAATGTTTGTAAGAAGTGACCTCAAGAGGAGGAAGGAGTTGAAGGAACTATAGCCATGGTAAAAGGGGAATTCTTCTAATATTCAATAAATTATGGAAGATAAGTCACCTCTTGGGAAACCTTATTGGCTTGGACCATGATCTATGATCAAAACTAAGGAAAACAATTCATGAGAAAAAAAAGTGAACATGTGTATGTGTGTGTGTGTGTGTGTGTGTGTGTGTGTGTGTGTGTGTGTGTGTGTAAGTCCCTTTTTTCATAACAGTCTACAATGAAGCCTCAGTGAACATAGTGCATCAAGACCTAAAAATAGAAGCCTTGGAATTGTAAATTCTATTACAAAGTTTAAATCTTTCAGGAAAGAGAGGATTTAGAATGTAGAGTTATAATTTTTTTTATGCTTGACTACAAATCACATCAATAGTTAGATAGTGATAGGGAATGATTGTATGGAGACTAACACTATTTTGATGCCACACAATGTACCTATTGAGATAAATGACCCCCCCTCTGAATTGTTGCATAATGATTAATATCATTTTTCCAACCTTCACTGTCTCTCATATCCTACTTACTAGGTACTTTCAAGATGAATGCAATAGACTCTACCCACATCACCCTTGAATATCTCCTTTGTAGTCTTAAGGAAAACTTTCCTTGGAATAAAATTATATATTATACAATCAATTTTTTTCTAAGAATATTAATTATTGATGGCATGGTATTCTTTCATTTGAAACCTTAAAAATACGCATCCCTCAAGCTTATTGGTAAACACAAGTCAATACCAAAAATTTATGTACCTTTCAAAATCTTACGTAATGTGTAGGTGAAGTAGCCTGTAATTTTGATCTTCCTCTATCCTTCAAGCTACATCTAACTTTTCATGTTTCATGCTACATATTCACATAATAGTATCAATTCTTCGGTTGGACAAGAAATGGTCTATCATCATTGATCCTAAAGCTCTTTTAGATATATGTCCCCTCTCAAATTGTCACCACACCATCAACAAAGCTTTCGTTTGTTGGAGAGGGTCACAAAAGAAGATGCTACTTAGAAACCCTTTTAGAAACATCAATAATTTCTCTAATTCAATTCTTGACAACACAAAAATAAAAATAAAAAGTAATTAAAAATCAATAATACGTGAAACATTAGAATCATCAATAATATAATTAGCATGATTGGTAATGGCCTATAATGGTAGTAGACAACCATAGGTTAATTACTACATTACAAGGTGACATCTTTATGTTATGGATGTACATGTCATCTTTTCTTATTAATATTTTCCTAGGAACTTGTAAATTCATTACAATTGGCAATTTATGGTGTGTTGGCAATGTAGATGGAATGGCTTTCTCATCTACAACTTTGGTTGGGGAGGATAAGAATTATGGAAGGAAAAAGGGGAAAGATAAATCTAAGGGGTCTTTGCACTTGTTCATAGGAAGTGTTAAGTGGCTGGAAAAGAAATTGATGTGGATTTCATGGCTTATGCTAATAAGGAGATGGTGATTTACATTTTGAATTGGGAAAAAAGATTGATGACACTCCTTGTGTTGAAATTTACTCATCTTTGGCTTAAATTCTTCTTGATACTAGGTATACAGAGGGTTGTTGGAAGATGTTTGATATTGCCAAATATCTCCATTATGCCTTGTTATTATCTAAATTTATTAGTTACTTCTTAATTCATGGTTATATTGAAGATGTAGTTCGTATGATGAAGGTCTACTTTGCCAATTTGTTGGATCACATTTATTTTGTTAAAATATGTCAACTTTGTTTGTAGAGAGTGGTGGAAGTTGTAACGAAGATGAAGGTGACACTGATGACATGTAACTAATTAAATGGTTCACTATATTAAGTTGAAGATGATGCAAGACATTAAATCAGTTAATGGTTTGTATTGTCATTTATGTCAACTTGATATCATCTGTATGGTCATATACATAATGCCAAAGACTTCAGAGAATCAATGGAATAAAGGTTATGCTTTCAGCAATGCATAAAAGTCAAGTATTCACTAAGTGACAGACTATACCGGCGGAGTGCACACCATCGGTAAAGACAAAGATAAAAGTCACAGTGATGCCCGACGAGCAGAAGACAGTGTTGCCCAACGAAGTAGAATCAAAGGATGCCCGACGAGCTAAACACAGTGTTTCCCGACAAGCAAGATCCAATGATGCCCAACGGAGGGAGATCCCGAAGCTAACTGAAGCGACACTGATGAAACTGGCAGTTGTTACCGGTGACGAACTGCAGAGTTGACCGACAGAATAGATGGATTAGAAAATGACAAAATATCTAGCTGGAAGAGCTAAAGGATAGACTTAAATAGTTGTTTGATTTGTTTTATTCAACCACAGTTAAGTAAATGATTTGTACAGTTGGCAAGAAGATAACTATGAGATAAATCAGGAGTTAAAGTCGTAAATCAATTTGGCTGGATTTTTTTTCACGCCAAGAATCAAGAATCAAGAACCTAGAATTAAGGAACATCATGTCTATATAAGAGACAAGCATAATTCACTTCAACAAGAGGCGAGCAAGCAATCAGATACACGGGGGAGTGAACTGATAGAAGATGCTGAAGAGAAACTGATGAAGGATTAACTTCATGCAATCCTGATCAATCAAGCTGAGGGAGAGCTAAAGAATTCTGTAGACACCGATGAACAGAAAAGAACAGCATCACAAAGCAAAAAAAGTTAAGTACAAATGAATTGTATTGATACATTGATCAGAAAGATATTGCAAGTAAATAGATCTGAAAATCTACAATTCAGTTGCATTAGAAACAGGTCATTGTGTTTTAGTTTAACCATTGAAGCATTAAGTCTCTTAACAGAGCAGGACTTAACAGTCTTTTGTAATTGAGGTATATCCTAATAGATTACTGAAAGGTTGAATCATGATAGTAGCACCGGTCTTACTTAAAGCCTATTGACAGTCTAAGAAGGAGGCTGATTCAAGGATGGTAGTAAGATTTGCATAAAGCCTATTGACAGTCGTGAGACTGATTCAAGGATGGTAGCGTAGATGCCAGATACTTAGTGACAACCTATGTATAAAAATCCTCTAGCAAGGTCACACTTAACCGTGTGTTTGTAACCTTTAACAGGGTTGGCTCCTAACAGGGCTCACTTCATAAGAGCGAAAATTTGGGGTACCGGTCCCAGTGGTTTTTCCCTTAACAGGGTTTCCACATTAAAATCCTTGTGTTATATGTGTATGGTTTATTACTTTATTGTTTTACATTCTACATATGCATTTATGGATTGA